>LOJH01027114.1:1426-18985 GCA_001685095.1 Ellobius talpinus
AGTCTTTATCATCTTCATCTCCTGGAGATTTCCGGGACTGTTTAGAAGACTTCTTTGAAGTGTAGGACTTTTTCCGTTTTGATCCTCCTTTCTCATTCTTCCTTTTGCCTTTTCCATCTTCTATTCTACCGCCTTCCTCCTCGCTGCTTGCATCTGCGTTATTTCCACCTTCTCCCTCAGTTCCTGAAGAGCTCTGCTGCTGAATTGTCTGGTACCCAGTAAATTTCACTTCTGGGTTATTTTCAATTTCCCATAATCCTTCATTAAATCCTTTCCGTTTGTTTGACTTTCCAAACTTGTCTTTGTATTCCTTATATGGGAAAAGGTCTTTAGGACCTAGAAATGCAGTTTCATGCCTACCAAAAAAGAAGATGGGATACTTGTTGGCTGGAGGCTTCACAGCTTCCTCTGGGAGTTCATCAATCCGGGCGGGCCAGGCGGGTAGCCCTTCATCTTGGGGAAAACCAGGTCTCAGGCTTTGTATTCGCGGGGCGCAGTCGCGCCATCCCGGGGCGTCTCCCCTGCCTGTTCGTCCTTGGTCCTTGGTCGCGGCAGCGAAGATGCCAGAGGCCGCCCCCTCCACCAGCGCCCCGTGCGGGCCAACAGACCGCCAGCTTTAATTTAATAAAGCTACAAACTCTTTTATACTAGACACACAAAGAAACAAGAGCTATGCATCTAATTTATAATGGACCACCATCAATTTCTGAATGTTTTCAAAAATGGTAAGCAGAGGTGCTCTGAGACCCCAAAAGTAAGTGTTCAGGTTCCTCTTGCTGTGGGTAAATTGATATAGAATTCCATGAAAGATGTTTTACAGATGGAATATGTATGCATTTTAAAGTACCAATACAATTAAAGTCTCTAATTTAGAATGCTATCATCAGAGTTCAATAACATGATAGATAAAGCTGTACTTTCCCTATTCTGGCTCCTCTGAGGATCACACAATACAAAGTTTGGAATCATTATTTTCTTTTATAACTTTGCTTAGAATTATTTAAATGGAGAAAGTATTGTTCTACTACAAGCAATACTTGAAACATTTCATAGATATTTGGGTAGATACAAATGTGCATTTGTTTGTTTTTGCACTGTTAGGGATCAAACCCAATTTGAAGATGCTGTGAGAGCACCCTACTCCTTTTATACCATAAATTTTAACTAGACATTAAAAAAGATACATTTCTTCTAAATAGTTGCTTTCACATCAAATGGGATGGAAAGAAAAGCATTCAATGTCTTTGAAGTTTATAACTACAACATTTCTAAATTGTATGCTATTCTTGATTTGATATTGATATACGGTATTATAAAATTAAGCCTAATAGCTGTAGAAAGCTCTCGTGAGAGAGACTGTGATTCAATAGAAGAGGAAATAGTAAAATAATAACAAGAGAATTTTGTGGAATTTGGGTTAGCTCAGTGACAGTAGGTCCCAGTCTTGTATGAAACCTTGTTTAACCTCAAATAGCAAAAAGCACAATAAATTATGCTCTGTTCTCATTTTGATTGCTTTCAATTATTTTTCATGCCTCATTTTGATTCTTTCTCTCTTGGATCAGTTAATTAATTTTATACTTGTTGCTAAGTTAATGCAACTTAGTGGAACCACGTTCCTTTTGTTTTTCTCTAAGTATCACCTTGACCCCATCACATATTTTGAAATAATTTTGTTCCAACAGCTTTACTGTATTTCCTTTTGAAGTCTTCTTCCCCCAGTGATGCTGGTAACTGCTGATCAACTCTTCTTACTGGTAGTTGACCAAATACACACTCAGATTCTTCCTGTCTATCTGAGTATATCAAGTCTGGAAGGGTAGTCATTTAATAGCACAGGCAAAATCTCAAATATTTATTCAAAAGGAGATATTTTATAGATTTGATCTAAATAGAGATCATTATGATGTTTTAAAAGGCAAAATACAATTATGAGACAAAACAATTTTATATTATCTCTGTGGGTTCAAAGTAGCAAAATCGTCACTTGTAGCTAGAATAATCCGAGAATCATTTCTTTATGAAGTCATAAATAGTTTGTCATCCTCCCTTACGTCTTCCTCTCTCTGCTTCACATCTTTTCCAATTTAACTTCCAGATGTCAATTGAATAAATATCTCCAAGAATAAAGTCAGAACTCGACACTAACAAACTCATAAAGACTATGACATTTAGAAAGAAACCATGGTTCTAGGGATGCAGCTCAGTAGCAGAGCATGTGAGTAAAAGGTAGAATGTTCTGGGGTTTAGATTCATCATTGAAAAAAAATGAAAAAGTGAAAGAAAATTATATTTGCCATAAAACATTTTGCTATCTTTGTTCTACATGGTTTTATTTTGAAACTACTAACAACAGTTGGTAGAAATAGTACACAAGTTTGAATTCTCAAGAATAAAAGCAGTACAATAAAAATAAATGAAATATACAAAAGTTACAAAAAAGCTCACATTCACACAAAATAAATAGAGACATAATAAAGCTGGAAGACAGGGTGAAATAAATCATGCTGATAGCACTGGTTTCTGTCTGCCTCAGGCCGCTGCTTCAATATCATTCAGAACACAGCTTTCCCATGCAAAACTGATCCTGTTACACACTGACTTGAAATCAAATGGGATGATGTTTCCAACATTGAGCTATGATTTTATATTTGCTTTTGCTGAGGAAAAGACACTAAAGTGATCTGGATATCACTCTAGTAAACAGAGTGGAGGGAGCATCCATGAAAAAACACAAACTCATGAAGATTTTTCTCACAGCTTTTCAAAAAGCAGCTTAGAAAATGCAAGTGCAAGGTTTTGTTTCTGTTGACAACGCTTTTCAGGATTGAGTCATCTGTTTTTCTACACACAGATGGCTAAGTCTTCGGAGCTCCCGATAAAGCAGAAGACCCTGTAATGTGAAAATAAAGTCAGCAAGTGTGTGTCCCCTCAAGAGTCCTGTCATGAATTATTTCAATGATATTGGTAGTGTTGAGAAGAGAATTCAGGGAAAATATAGGAAAACTTCATTCTGAACATGATCATACATGACCATGGACACAAAACCCAACTTACTGAGCTGTATGAGTGTCTGCATCTCTGTGTCTGTACCTAAGTCTGAAGCACACATAATGCTCTCTGTCTATGTACATGACTCTGGAGGACTCATGGTGCTTCTTGTCTATGTACTTGTGTCTGGGGGACACATGGTGCTCTTTGAACAGATGATTAAGTTCATGATCCAGGAGATGCTTCTTTCTAATATGAAGTCAGAAAATAAAATTCAATAGAACAAAGAAAATATTAAAACGAGACCCAGAGATGAATATAGGAGATCAAAAAAACCTGCCTAGATCAAATAGAGGTCATGAAGTAGAAGTTGGAGAACCAATATGATTGAAGGATTGCAGTTATAGGTGTACACCCCCACCCCCGTCACTCACATAGGGTGACTCTGTTGTGCTACCTAATTAAATACTATTTTCAGATTACCTGTAATTCATAATATCATTTTTTTGTGTACATAGACCTGACTGAGGAATACTAGAACTCCTGGGATAGTATTTATTTTTCTTTGGGCTCATATCCATTCATAGCTCTGGTGACACCAGATTCAATGTTTTATCCAGTGACTCGTCAGGGTGAGGAATCATGCACACAGATGGATAAAATCCTTTTCTTAAGGATCATCACATCCACTAGAGTCTTTCATTCTCTCTGGGAGTAAATAGGTTAAGCAGACACAGATCAACTTCTGACTTGCAATCCTTTTTCTGTTGCAGAACGACTCTGAAAGCTTACATAGCCCCGTACTCTTATGGAATCATCAAATCTTTTTTTTTATTGATTGCAGAATCATTGCTACCCTCATATTTCAAAGAGCAACCCCAAAAGATCAAGTTAAAGCCTGAGCTCCAGCCATTGTGGCATCGTGGATCAGACCAAGTACACAACTCATGAACCCCTTGTTCTTCCTTCTGTGCTGTCCTTTGCTGTTTTTCTATACTTAACTCAGTCATGACCCTGTTGCTTAGAGATGGCAGAAAGTCCAGTCTGGTACTTTGAAATCTTTACAGATTTGAGATATATACTTCATGTTCCGAAGTAAGTGTTTGTAAGGTCCAATGCAGACCATACAACTCAAATGGATGCTGATAATTTGCCTAGCTGTTTCTTCAACCATAGTAAAATCTCTGTGTGTACATGCCCATTCTCTAGCATAGTCCACTTCCTAGAACACATGCTATCTGTCCACAGATATATGCTGAAAGGGGAGTGTGTGGACAGGGTGTCCTCGCATGTTAACTTCCAGTGTCAGCACAGCAGGCTTGTCTTTGCTTAACTCTCCTACCTTGCAGTCACTCATTGCCAATGCCTCTACTTCACCACTCATGAATCGTGATGATGCACACGATACCACATTTAGAAATATCTCTGCAGCTAAATGCTCAGCAAAGTGCTTCATGCTAGGATGGTGCTCATAAATATTTAATGAGGCAATAATGAAATGTATATTGTATATCAATAAAGTATATCACTCAAGACATTTCACAAGCTTAGCCGCTGGAAGTTGAAAACTTGGTGTTTGCAATGAGATATGGAACAAAATGCCAAAGCAGGAACATTAAAATGGGAGAGATCATCAGAGCTCTCTGGGAATAGAATGAACAGAAAACCAGATGTCATTAAGACAATCTGAGAAGTTTAAATACAAGGTTCTGTGTATGGATACTCCAGAGTGCATCTCAGAAGACAAATCAATGAAAACTGAACACACTGGGCTAGGTTTGACAAGGACACATCATTACAATGGGTAAAACAGGAAAGTGATTTCACAAAGTGCTTTCAGGCAAAAGCCAGAAGATCACAATAGGGAATAATTTTCTTACTGGAGCTTTCCCCTAGGTCTTTGCTGGGCAGATCTTTCTTCTTCATGTTGTAAGGAAGTCTGCTTGTTGGTTCTAGGCCACTTAGCCCAGAAATAACCAGGCAGAAACTGTATTAATTAAGTCATTGCTTGGCCCATTAGCTCTAGCTTCTTATTGTATGACTCTTATATCTTAACTTAACCCATTTCTATTAATCTGTGTATTGCCACGTGGCTGTGGCTTACTGGCTAAAGTTTCGGCATCTGGTCCCTGGTGGGGCTACATGGCTTCTCTCTGACTCTGCTTTCTTCCTCCCTGCATTTAGTTTAGATTTCCCCACCTACCTCTATTCCCTGCACAGGGACAAGACTTTTTTTTTATTAACCAATGGTATTCACAGCATACAGAAGGGAATCCCACATCATCTTCAACTGAATAAGTGCACTGACTGCTCTTTCAGAGGACCGATTTAATACCTAGCACCATCATGATGGCTAACAGCTGTCTGTCACTACAGTTTCAAGAAGATCCTACTCTGGATTCTGCAAGCATTGCACTCATTTGATATACAGAAACACATGCGGACAAAATACCCATATGCACCAAATATCAAAATAATAATTAAAATATATTTATCATATATGCCCATGTGAATATTTGTCACCTTTGTCTATGTAAACAGAGCTCAGAAGAGGTTGTTAGGTCCTGGTGATTCAAGGTAGTTGTGAACCACTGGATGGGTTCTGGGAATGGAACAAGGGTCTTTTGGAAGATCAACAAGCACTCATAACTGTTGAACCATTCCCCCAGCCCCCAGATATTTTCTCTCTGCCACAGTGTAATCATCTTCCTTTTATTTCTGTAGTAACTGAATCTCTTCAAGAGGGAAATGTTTCTTAAGACTCCTCAGGTTAGCGTTCCTGGTTCCTGAGCTTTCAGAGGTGAACCTCTGTTATCACTTGTTCCTGTACAGTGTCCATTGGGCTCCTAAGGCCTAGGAGGTCCACTACAGCCCCACTAAGTAGAAGCCCATTCATCTTAGACTGAATTCTGCTGTGACCTGTCAACTATCCCAGCTCCCTGTGGCTTTTCATAGTATCCCTGCCTTTTATAATTGTAAAATCAATAAGGATACTAAGAATTAATTAATAAAAGGATGGTTAAATAAAGGTGGAGATGAAAATCTTGGGTTGGGGAAGATGGCTGGTTGTAAAGTACTTGCCGAACAAGTATGGAGACCCCAGTTCAAGCCCTCCCAACCTTTACGCACGCTGCAAGTTGGATCCGTTCATCACTGCTGTGAGAAATTCCCGAAAAATTGGTTTGCAAGAAAAAAGATTAATTGTGCTTATGGGTCTAGATCTTTCAGTCAAATCTTGTCTGTACCCATGGATTTGGAGCTAAGATGAGGCAAAAGCATCAACATCAATGGAGCATTTGGCAGAGGGTATTTACCTAATGTTTGCCAGAAATGAGACAGGGAGACAGGAAGGCACCAGAGGCAAGAAACCATTCATAGGCACCAACACAGTGACCTGCTTCCTCTCTGATCCTCAAATTTCTAGCACCTTCCAAAGTAGCACTAACATCTGGGAATCAAGTCCTTACCTGCTTAGCCAGCACGGGTTTCTCCATGTATTTACAGAACTGTGTTTTTAGGGTAAGCATCAATCAAACATTTCCCTTATTGAGAGTTTGAGACCAGTTTGGGGATACATCTATATAAACCAGAAATAAACTGTATGGCAGTTCAAGTGAATTTATATAACTGATTTCATGATGTTATGTCACACCAAGGACTCCAAAAAGATGATAGCAAATCACAAACCAGTATTTTCTGTGGTTTAGAACTGATTTTCTGGAAAGCGCTACCGAAATTTATGACAGGATAGAAATAATGAAGGAAACATAATGAACTCCTGAGACAGCCTGCATAGTGTTATCCCCACTGTTATGAGGAAGAGACCACTTGGTCATTCAGGCTATTCGGCTGCTCAGAATAATCACACAGAAACTATATTATTTAAACCACTGCTTGGCCATTAGCTCTAGCTTCTTATTGACTAACTCTTACATCTTAATTTAACCCATCTCCATTAATCTGTGCATCACCACCAGTTCGTGGCCTACCAGCAAAGTTTCAGTGCATCTGTCTCCAATGGTAGTTCCATGGCTTCTCCTTGACTCTGCCCTTCTTTCTCCCAGCATTCAGTCTACTTTTCCCATGTAGCTAAGTTCTGCCTTGCTATAGGTTCATATCAGTTTCTTTATTAATCAGTGGTAATCACAGCATAGAGGGGAATCCCATATCACCCCACTTCTCTTTTTCTGTCTTTGGCTTTTTCATAACAGGGCCTCATATAGACTGGCTTCATACTTATTATATAGTCAAGGGTGGCCTCAAACTCCTGATCTTCCTGCTTACCCATCTTGAATGCAGGGAATGCAGACATTGGGTGCCACACCTGGTCACTATAATATTTGATTAGCAATATCTGTGCCATACTGAACATTGAATAAACTAGCAATTGGATTCTGTTATTGTTTACCAAAATCATCCATGAATCATAATAGTTTTGTGTTTCAGTCTGAATATTTAATTTGTCAAATATTTGTACCCACCATCAAATATTCAAAACAGATTCTGCTAAAAATTATTCAAAACAATAATGTATGCTCACGTATAATACTTATTGAATAAATAAATAACCAAAGCCATATAGACAAAAGTCACAATGAGTGGAATTCCCATTGACTTTACCAACTATCAATTCCTAATACCAGCAGGCTGGCTTCTGGGATGTGTTTCCAATTATGGATAACATTCATGATTTAATATAATTGATAAAATAACTCATCCATAAAAGTGGGAAAGTTTAATTAAAAACAAGCTCATGTGAGAGGAAGTTAATGCTCAATAGGCAAGAAATTAGACACATCATTAGGAGATTAGGAGCAACAAATTGCACTGTGAGGAAAAAAGTACTTCCAGGTGATACAGGAGAAATACACTTGTGTTCATGAACACAGTGTGGCATCCTCTACTTCTGAGAAAGATGACCAAGGAGATATTTGTGGTGAAGGATGATAAGCTGGGCTCTCTTTGGGGCAACAAGAGATTTGGGCGCTGAATGTACAGGCTTTTAGAATTCTTCCTAAATACTGTGTTCTATCTGGAAATGAAGAGAAGTTTGTCATTAAATTACTATTGTAAGCAGGAGATTCTAAAGGGAAATTTTCAGAACAAGAAGTTCAGTGAGATGATGGCCTCTAATACCAGTGCTCAGGAGGAGAAGACAGTAGGAGTAATATATATATATATATATATATATATTATGAGACTGTGCACAAAACAAGCACATCACAATAAAATATGCTTTTCCAGTTGTCTATTATGCATTATGTTTAATGAGAGAGACTTACACCTTCTGCCAATTTATCTTTTATTCCACTCTCTTTTTAATTTTTGATGTCTCTATTACCCTTTTCTCAATACTTTTCTGTCTTCATTCTTTAAACAATCTAGAAACAACCACCAAGTTGAAAACCTTACAACAAAGAAAGGACTCTGATGCTCCCCAGGACCTCCACCAAATTATACAGGACCCCTTGGAAACAACCAGACAACAGTTGCCAGGAGATACATCATTTTGTGTTACAAATACTTGTGTCAGCTGGTGTCCTGGTAGGAACTGGATTCAGATTCTTAAGTTTATCTGAATGCTCACACTTGTTAGAGTTGAACTTGTAGCCCACACACACAAAAAAAATCACCAGCATCCCCCACTTTATAGGTCACTAAACATTTTCCTGGACTTGTCGAATTCTGTGGACTTCACAGGAATTTCAAATAACAAAGGATTGAGTTTTTTTCTGCTATGTTATAGGAAGTATATCCAGAAACAAGAATATAGGCTCTTATGCCTTCTTGGCAGCATGTGTTATTTTATTATTTATTGTTTATTTATTTAGTTTACATCTCGACCACAGTTTCCTCTTCCTCCTGTTCTCCCAGTCCCTCCTCTTAAACTCCCCTCTGTATTCTACCCATCAATTCCTCCTTTGTTTCCATTCAGTAAAGGGCAGGGCTCCCTTGGTTATCAACAAAAGATGGCATATTTATACACAGAGGACTCTGAGCCCCTATGATCCCAGGTTAGTAGATTCTGTGGGTTTTCTTGTGATGTCTTTGACCCTTCTGCTTCCTACCCCCTTCTCCCTCTTTTCAGAAGGATTCCCTGAGCTCAGATTAATGTTTGACTGTAGGTCTCTGCATCTGTTTCCATCAGTTGCTGAATGAAGCCTTTCTGATGAGTGTTGGGCTTAGGGACCAATCTATGAGTATAGCAGTATAACATTAGTCATCATTATATTGAATTTTTTTCCAATTCTGCTTAGTTCTATCTTAGGTGTCTAGGCCATCCATATTCTGGGTCCTGGAGCTCCAGGTGTGGGTTCACTCTCATGTAATAAGTCTAATGCTGAACCCAACATTGGTTGTCCACTTCCACAATCTCTGTGCCACCCTTTCTTCAGCATATCCCTTAGGCAGGACAGACTGTATGTCAAAGGTTATGTGTATGGGTTGATGTCCCAATCCCTCCACTAGTAGTCCTGCATTGTCACAGGAAATGGCTAGTTCAGGCTATATAACCCTTATTGCTAGGAATCTTAGCAGGATTCCCCCTTGGAGAGTTCTGGGAGTTTCCTTGCACCAGGTTACTACCCTGACCATGAAATCTCCTCTTTTCCAGTAGTCTCTGATGTGCGATTCCCCTCTGTATACCATTGGTTAGTGAAGAATATGCTTTGGGCCTCTAGCAGAGCAGAATAGAATAAGGCGGGATTTCCAAACAGAGAAAGAGGAAAAAGTAGGTGCAGTCTGTGAGACACCATGTAGCTGCCAGAGGAGACAGATGTCTGGAACTTTACCAAGTAAGCACAGCCTTGTGGCAATACACAAAATAATAAAAATAGGTTAAGATGTAAGAGTTAGTTCATAAGAAGCTTAAGCTATTAGCCAAACAGAATTGCAATTAATATAGTTTCTGTAGGATTATTTCGGATCTGGGTGGCTGGGAACGAATGAGCAATTTCCTACTATAAATCTCTTTCAGTATTTTACCCCTTGACCTGACCTGCACCTGATCCCTTGTGATCCCATTCCCATCTGCCTCTAGTTCACCCTTGAAATCTCTTCTGTTTCCCCTTCTAAGGGATATCCAAGTGTACTCCCTCAAGCGATCCTTACTTCCTAGCCTCTCTGTGTCTGTGAATTGTAGCATGGCCATCCTTTACTTTACAGCTAATATCCACTTATAGGTGAATATATACCGTGTTTGTCTTTCTGGGTCTGTGTTGCCTCACTCAGGATGATTTTTTTTAGTTCAATCCATTTGTCTTCGGATTTCATGATGACATTGCTTTTAATAGCTGAGTAATACTCCATTCTGTAAATGAACCACATTTTCTTTATCCATTATTTAGTTGAGGGGCATCTAGGTTATTTCCAGGTTCTGGATATTATGAATAACGCTGCTATGAAAATATCTGAGCAAGTGTCCTTGTCGTATGATTGAGTAGCCTTTGGGTATATGCCTAAGAGTGATATAGCTGTGTCTTGAGGTGTATTGATTCACAGTTTTCTAAGAAGGATCATATTTCTTCTAATTTAAAAGATTGCTTTTACTTATTTTTAATTATGTTGATAAGTGTGTAGGACTATCTGCATGTATAAATACAGATGTCTGTTGACCTTTATGTTTCTCTCGCCTGGAGTTGCAGTTACAAGTTGTTTTGACCACTCTACATTATGTTGGAAGACAAACTGAAACCTACTACAGAGCAGTTCATAATCCTAATTGATGAGATGTCTCTACAGCCATAGTATCCTACCTCTTACACTGTGGATGGGACTCCTCTCTCTATTCTCTACTCCACACCAACATCAAAGACTATTCTTAAATACTTGTATACATTTGCATGTATACTTCTTGCTTAAGCACTGTAAGTGAATTCTGCCACTTCAAAAGTGGTCTATGTAGATATGGAACTTTTTGTCATTTTACAGGAGGAATTTTACATAAGTTTTTAATAAGAATTTAAATTACAATATAAAATATACCTGATTTATAGATACGTAAGGGTAGAGAGATCGTGTATATGAGAAAGAAGATAAAACAAAAGAAAGTGCTGGCATATAGCATAACAAAAATACAATTTTAGTCTTTCCAATCCCTTAAAATATTACAACTCATTGTCAGCATAATGAGTGCACATCATGTTTATAATCACAAAAATACTGACTTTTAAAAGAAATATTTTGAGATGTTAAACTCCTTCAAAAATTTTATGAACAATATCAGGGAGAAAAGAAACATGTTAAGAAAATTAATTTATAAGAGCAATTTGAGGATCTGGACTGCTTATAAATCATGTTTCAAGCATAAAAGAAAGTACTGAGATTATTAATAAAAATTTAATGGGAAAGATGATCTAATAAATTGAAGTGTCAATATTACTCTGATTTTTATAAATACTCTCTAGTTTCTTAAATAAATAGTAAAAGTTGTAGGTGTAGCTTGTACAGTATCTGTAACTTAATAATTGCTTCAGAAAAGGATAGGTAATATAAGAAGGAATTAAAGGAAATAATTAAGACACATGGATTTAAGGCTTGCATTGCAGTAAATTGTAAAGTATGCCAGAATAAAAGCTGTAACAGTGCCTAGTTTTCCTTTATTAATTAATTTTATTTGAAAATTTCATACATGTATATTATCTATTCTGATTACTCTACTCCCCACACCCTCTCTTATCTCTGACCCATCCCTATCAATCCTTATTCCTACCAGTGCCTCTCCCAACCCTTTGGTTTTGTTTTGCGACCCGTGTAGTTTATCTACGGTCACCTTATGATAATTATACTGGACATATCCATTGGAGTCTGTTAGTAAGGACTTCCCATTTCCTTGAATCCGTCAATAACAAGTGTTTTGGCCGCAGGAAGGAGGACTCATAAGCTCCTCTTCCACCCATGCTTCACTGCCGACAGACTCATTGGTCTATAAATCCAGTGCAGGCATCCTTAGTTACTCTGAGTTACTGATTTCAATGGCTCTGTCTTCCCAAGAAGACTGCCTTTAGAAGCCTTTTTTCCTGTCTGAAGGCTGACTTTTTATATTCTTTTTCAAAAAAATATTCTCATTTACTGTGTTGTTCCTTAAGAATTTTAGAGGATGGTATAATTTTTAGAAAAAGAAAACAGCATACATTAAAAACCAGCTACTTGATTCTAGCCTCCAGACTCAAGAAGAGACAAACTCACAAAACAGATTTCTCCTAAATGCTAAGGTGATGCTATAAGGATGAGCAAAGAACAGGTACTTTAAGGTTCACTTATGTGAAGATAGAAAAGTTTTAAATGTGAGGATCTAAGAATGCTTCAGGGAATAAGAAAGTGTTTTAAGGTGTACAAATGCAAGTTATCAGATTTCTCTTTCATTATGCTACTGTTGCATTAGGACTCCAAGGGTCCACAGTCTTCCATTAGTCAATAAATTTCTAATAAGCTATCAATTCAACTCTGATAGAGTACTAAGCATCATACTATATCGCTATCATCATAGGCACAAGCTCAAGATTTTAAATTTGTGTTGGTGGTTTTCTAACTATAGACTTCAAAGATACTTTTCATTGTGTAAAAACATCTGTCACAGTCATTTCTGGCACAAATATACTGTCATTTATACAATGTAAATTTTAGTACAGATTATAAACAGCAGAAATGCTAATGTGTCTAAACCATGTTTTCACAAACTTAAACAATTACTGTAAGTTTCAGGGTGGCAACAGGAAGGATTCACCTTAAACAGGTCAGATGACCCCTCCTTCAATGACCAGGCCCTAAGTGCTCAAGCCTCCCCAATTTCTCTGTTTCTGATACCTTCCCTCTCAGTTACCAGGACCTAAAGATTTTTTTCCCTAAACCTAACCTTGTCCTCTGCTCTGCCAACATGTTGTCAGGTCCAAGAAACACCGGATAATTCCACAGATTTGACAGCAGTGAAACAACTAGATACTCCAGAATGTGGCCAGCATCTCAGCTTTCTCAGGTCCCCCAAAGATGATCAACCCCCTAGACCAGCAGGAAGCAGTCTTGAGAACCTGGCACTCCTGTCCCTGTCCCACCTGCTATCACCCTTTAATCTCTCCTCCATCTTATAATAAGAAATATTGGTGAATGTTAGGATTCAGGCATTATTCTGGCCCCTGTCACCTGGCAGGATGAGCCCAAAAAGTACCCTGGCCAGCCTAGTGTCCTATGGTTTCTATGTCACTGCATATGAATGTAGGTGCAAAGGTCCCTTTAAGAAATAAGCTTGGTCTATTCTTGCTCTTTTCTCACTGCTTTTCTAAAGAGGCAGCCTAGTCCTTGCCTCTGTTTCCTCTTCCTCTTTCTCTCTGTATTTCTCTTTCTCTCTTATCTCCCCCACTCCCTTTATTTCAGTGAAACTCCCACATAAGCTCTGCTTACCTTGTGTGTCTGTTCATTACCCACCATGTGGCCCCTTAGCCCACCAAAATCTTCCTCGCACTGTTTTACAACCTAATAATATGCTTAGCTTTGTATTGGTAGAAGCTTGGGTTCTGTCTGTATATTCCCAAAGGATTTTGCCTGGTAACCACAAAGATGTCAGATCTAATTTAGAGGCAAGCAGCAAATGGGTCCTTAGGTGGTGGTGGCAAACACCTTTAATCTCAGTATTTGGGAGGCAGAGGCATGAACTTTTGGAACCTAGAAACAGTTATGAGTTCTCTGGGTGAAGCTCAATAATATGTCTTTGAAGAAGGTCTTCCTGAATTCCTAGTGCTTGGGAAACTAGAAGCCCTTCCCTAATAGAAGTCAGCATGACCTCTGGAATAGAACATACTTCAGCGAGCCCTTCCCTCACTATATCCTCAGAATACAAACATAAGCTACTGTTTTCTGCTCAGAAGTTAGGCTGAGATACAAGCTTGCATACATTATTCAGGAGCATTCCTCGCAGGATAAGAGAGGAAATGTGTTCTACAATAGCTGAGATTAGTGGATGAGTACAAAGCTGGGAGGAACCAGAAGAATGTCCCCATTAGACTATGACTGCCCATGAGAGCCCAAAGTAGCCACAATCCACTGGCCTTTATGCATTTTTTTTCTGCGTTCAGAATTTAAAACTTCTGACAAAAAATCTACAGAATAAATATAAATTATTCCTTGAATGCTTTTAGTAGCTTGGAGAACTGGCCAACAACAAGTTAATCCATGTCTTACTGCTTTGATTGACTCTTAAGATGTGAAAGGAACCTGGTGATGTGGTGCAAACCTTCCAGAGAACTATGAATATGAAGCCAAAACCAAAAATGAAATAAAAATCCAAGCAAAGCAAAACCAAAAACCAAATAACAACCAAACAAAAATAGGACAAAGAGAGAATAAAGCTCAGCCGACCAAGCAGGAATGAATATATTTTGTATATATACAGAGATTGCACAGGACACATTTTCTATGGCATTTTGCAAACAGAATACTTTTTCCTCAGGTGTAGAAAAGCTGAGGTGATTTGTTGAAGCTAAAACAGAATGACTAGTGTTCAGCATGACTCAAGGTCACAGACTGAAGTTGCAGGCTTAGATCCAGGGGAATTGTGGGAACTCATATAACTGGAGTCACTTAATGTAACAGTGACAGTTCTAGAGGCACCTGCCATAAACACTGTGAGAAAGGTAGATGGACTTGACCTGTATAATAAAGGGAGGTGAACATGAGTCTGGGAACAAGCCAGTGAGCAGAGTTCCTCTGTGAGTTCTCCTTCAATTACTGCTTCAGTCCCTGCAATGCTGAATTCAGTTTCTCTATTGATGAACCTGGAAGTGTAAGTGTAAGACTAATAAATAAACCCCTTGCTCCCCGAATGGGTCATGGCATTTCACCATAGTAACAGAAAAGGAAGTAACCCAGGGGAATGCTTCAGGATGTTGAAATGGGAAAGGACTTCTAAGTACATTAAATAAAAGTAGGTAATTTTATTATATTTAATGTAATAAACCTCCCCATAGCAAAGCAACTGATCAGTTGTGCACATAAATATAGCCCAGGAAGGAAAATGTTTGCTAGCTGCAATTCTGACAAGAAGGTGCTATCCAAGAAGGGGACTCAGTCTTGTAGGAAATCCCCAAATCATCTAGTTAAAATGAGCAATGCATATTAGTAGGTTTCGCAAAAAATGCCGTACAAGTACTCAACAAATACTTACAACAACATTTAAGACAACAAGTCAATAAAATTAAAACCAAAATCAACAGTGATCTGACATTAGTAGAATGGCTATCAGCAAAAAATACAAAGAAAGTACTTTCACCCAGTTGTTGAAATTGGAAGTTAGTGAAGATAAAGAAAACCATATGGAGAGTCCTTAGAATTTTTAGCTAAAATTTCTTTGGTTTGAAGTAAAAACTTTATTCAAAGTTCGTCTTGCATTACACCATGATTGGTTATGTTGTGGGGTCCTTCAGAGCAAGTTATTGTTGTATTTAATTGTAGTAACACACATAGTTGAGCTGACACATTTACCTCTGGGAAATGTTTAGGATTTTCTCCAGTTTGTGACTACTGAAAAGGAAAGAAATGGTGTAACTTACTAGACAAAAATACTATTTTTCTTGGTGAATAACTCAAAATGAAAAAATTAGATTATCAGGTTATAAACCTTAGATGTTTAGGAACACAGTGTGGTCCTCATATGAATGATGTGGGAGAAGCCACTGTGGTAGCTTCATGTTTGCCATATAGTGAATGCTTCCAGTCAAGAATTTTAATTTGCATTTTCTTGTTAAATACTGATGCAGTGACATTATTATACTCTAAAGTCTCATCATATACTCTAATTCACACACTTATGATCTGGCTTGTTCTTGCAATATATTTCATGGATGTAGATATAGGATATAGATTAGTAAAAGCTGAATATTTGGCAAGATCCCCTCCCCATCTTCTTCACTGGCTGTGCAAATGTCCATTGCAATCTGTCTGGGAGACCAGTTCCAGAGAGGATGCTATAATTAGGATGCATCACCTCCTCTAAGAGACCTTCGTGTTGAATTCATCCTGCTGATATCCCTGCTAGTCCAGTCACCATTCAAAGCCCATGCTCCCAGCTTATGTCTCATTCATCTGTGTGAAATGCTTTTCTTTATCATGGATGGCAGCTGCTCCGCAACCCTCCCACTGCTAAATGGTTTCAGCAACCATCGCCCTGTCTTAACGTCTAGTCTGGCTCCTCCCTTATCTTTCTCACTCTAGTAAAAATCTATCTGGCCTAATGTAACATTGCAGGGCACAATACAGCTGCAACACACTCAGAGGACAGCTGAAAAATAAGGAAAGAATTTCTGCTAAGTTCTATTATCAAAGATGCCAACTTGTCTTCTTAGGTCCCTAAATTGAATTTTATCTGTAACTGAATGGATATTCTTTTTTGTTGTTGTTTATTTATTTTCTGATTTTACATCCCAAAGCTTCTTCTCTCTCTCCTCTTCTCAGTTCCTCCTCCAACCCTTTCCCTCTCTCCCCACCCATGTTCCATCTCCCTTTCCCCCACTGTTTCTTTTCAGGTATATGTGGGCCTCCCATGGAAATCAGTCAACCATGGTACATCAAGTTGTAGTGAGTCTGGGCACCTTCTCTTCTATTATGCCTGGGTGGGGTAATCTGGTAGAAGGAATGGGTCCCAAAGGCAGGCAACAGAGTCAGAGGCAGCCCCTGCTCTCCCTGTTAGGAGTCTCACAGGAACACCAAATCACACAACTGTAGCATATATGCAGAGGGTCTAGGTCAGTCTCGTGCAGGCTCCTTGGTTGTCGGTTCAGTCTCTGTGAGGACCTCTGAGCCCAGGTTAGTAGGTTCCGTGGGTTTTCTTGTGGTGCTCTTGACACCACCAGCTTCTACAATCAATCCTTCCTCACTCTCTTCAGCAGGATTGTCCAAGTTTCACCCAGTATTTGGCTGTGAGTCTCTGCAACTGTTTCCATCAGCTGCTGAGTGAAGCGTTCCTGATTGCAGTTGGAGTAGGCATCAATCTATGAGTATAGCAGAATACCATTAGGAGTCATTCCATTGACTTCATATTATTTTTTGTGCCATTCATATTTGGTTCTATGCCAGGTCTCCGGGATACCCTACCTCTGTGTCCTGGTCCTCAGGGGTGAGCTCCCTCTCAGGGTATGGGTCTCCAGCTGTGACAGAAACTATTTGGTCACTACCACAATTTCTGTGCCATCTTTATCCCAGCACATCTTGTCAGCGTGACAAGTTGTAGGTCTAAAGGTTGTGTCCAGGTTGGTTTCCCAGGCTCTCTCCTGGAAGTCTTGCCTGGTTACAGGAGATGGCCAGTTCAGGCTCTACATCCCCTATTGTTAGGAGTCTTAGCTAGCATCACCCTAACAGATTCCTAGGAATTTCCATTACTTTAGCTTTCTAGCTCATCCGAGAAATGCCCCCAGATTCCAATTGTCTGTCCCAGTACTATCTCGCTCCATCCGCTCCCAAAATGATTTTTCTATATGATCATTTTATTATATGCAGTAAAAGCATTTGACACAATTCAACACCCCTTTCTGATAAAGGTCTTGGAGAGGTTAGGGATACAAGGATCATACCTAAATATAATAA
>LOJH01027116.1:0-18169 GCA_001685095.1 Ellobius talpinus
AGCCACATGGCTCAGTACCTTTTTCAGCGGGGTAGGTCACATCCTGCTTCTTCCATGATCTGGGCAAGATTGGGGAGGAATGGGCTTCCTCCTTCCCAGCATCCTCCTGTTCTCATTGCTTCACCTTTACTTCCTGTCTGGTTGTCCCACCTATGCTTCCTGCCTGGCCAATCAGCATTTATTTAAAACATGATTGACAGAATACAGACAGTTCTCCCGCACCACTCCAGGTCATCTGGCTAACTACCTTGGCACAGAGATCCCTTGTCTCTTGCTCTCCAGTACTGGAGTTACAGGTGCTGCTGTGCCCGCCAGATCTTCATGTGGGTTCTGCCTAATGAGAAGCAGCTTATCTGCTGAGCCACATCACCACCTTATAATCATCTTATTTTTAGACTGCTTATTATTTGTCTGTGTATACATATGTGCACACATGTATGATGTACATGTGTTTGTGTGCATGCCATGGTGTGCTGTGGAGGTCAGAGGACAATTGTATCAAGTTTGCTTTCTTGATGTACCTTTGTGTGTGTTCCAGGGATCAAACTTTTATTCAGTAAGCCATTCATCAGCTCTGGAAAGCTTATTTCTGACAGTTATCATGTATAGCCTAGGAAACCTAAAAAACTAACCAATTTGTATGATTTTGTTATAGATTATTAAACACATAAAATCATGTTCTTAATTTTTTTTTAGACTTCATTTTTGAAACTGTTTCATTGAGCCCCATGATAATTAATTTTAAGAAATAACAGTATAAACATGACAAACTATTATTTATATTTATATTATTATTTATTATTTATAGTACTGGGGGCTAGAGAGATGGCTCTGCAGTTAAGAGCACTTGTTGCTTTTGTTTGGGACTAGGCTTCAGTTGTCAGTACAAGGAGGGTTATAGGGGAGGAGCAGGGATGCCCACCAACTACTGCCTGTTGAAGCCCATGTCAGAGTGGCATGCCTTCTCCTTCAATCGCGAAGGTTTTTCAGTTCCTCCCATGGGATTTTTCCTTTCTGTGACTTTGGCCTTTGTCTCTCTTTGTGAAAACTAGCAAACTTTTTTTTGAAGGCCCGTATAGTAAACCCATGCTAGTTTCACATGCTATAATAATTGATCCTTCTTGAACCAATTGAACCAAGTCCTGATGGTTCACCATGAGGAAAATGAGCATGCTAACTATGTGTGCTTTGAGCTTTGAAGTTTGGTGTTTTCCTGGGTTCATGTGAAGTGGTACTACTCTTACGATTCTGAGTGGTGTTAGCGGGTCATGGCTCCCAGTCAGTCATGCAATTGAGAGGGGAAACAGCCCACAGTCCTTCTACTTTAAGAACTGGGAATGTTAGAGATATTCAATGTTTTGACTTAATACTATTTCTGACTTACAGTGTACTTCTCAGGATTTAGCCCCATCATAGGCCAAGGCTTGTTTGTTGTGACAGAATTGAAGATTCTTCGAATAATAAAAGAATTGGAGTGGAATTTTGTTTATGATTAACAATGATATCTTAGAGATTTCTATATTATTTTGCACCCTAAGCCATAAAAATAAGTGGAAAGAAGTTAACTGAGTATTTAAATAACTAATAAAAATGTTACTGGAAGACATACACCTTTCAGATCTGCAGGATATTAGTAGAAAGGGTGAAAAGATATAAATGGTCATCAGCACATTTGGTCCTTATTTCTGGAAAGTACTTGCACACATTATGTTGAGAAAGAGCTGATGGGCCCCAAACCTTATGTGTTTACTGTATAGAAGATGTTTGCTAGGCCTTAATGTAGACGATCAGTTCTTAACACATTTGGTTTCCAGAGTTTTCTATACTCTTAAAAAATTATTGACAGTATGGTTATAGTTTTGTTGATCATATTAGTTAATATTTAACACATAAAAATTAAAAATGAAGAGATTGGAAAAACATTCTCAAGTAATTTAAAAATAACGTCACTAATGGGCCTGCGCTTGATCTTTAGTTTGATATACTCAGGCTTGCATGGGCATGTTCAGGCACATGTATGAGTGTGCACACATATACACAGGCACATAAATATGTACACACATATGCATGTACATATGCACACCTGAATCCTTGCACAACAGCATTAGCTTAACTTTTTAATGCAACATTTTAGCTCCCTCATTAATTGCATATGTGTCTAATTCTTGTCTCAATAGGACAATTGTTTTTTCTTATATCTACATTGGCTTCCAGTTTGTTGTTCTATGTCTTGCTTACAGGACATGGAGACATTGGGCCCACCACACCTACAATGGTTCTGTAGTTTGTTGTAGATATTCTTTGCTGTTAAAGTCAAAGCCCCATGTGGCTGACAAGAATCACAAGCATATTAGCAAACTTACATTGGATGTTTAACTGTGGTTCTATACTGTGCTTTGGATGAATCTTATTCGTGTACAATTTTCTAACACATTACTAGAAAATTGGAAAATATTGCTTACTAAGCCTTCACACCTTCTAAGTGTGGACATAGCATCACCACAAATCACATCTGCTGATGTTACCATTGACCTTCCCAGGGATGTCTAGAGTGGTTCTCAACCTGTGAGTTGTGATCCCTATGGTGGGGGGGGTCACATATCAGATATCCTGCATATCATATATTTGCATTACATTTCATAACAGTAGCAAAATTACAGTTGTGAAGTAGCAAAAAAAATCATTTTATGGTTGGGGTTTACCACAACATGAGGCAGTGTATTAAAGGATCACAGCTTTAGGAAGGTTGAGAACCACTGCTCTAGAGTATCTAGGAGTCCATAGTACTCAGGTATCAACTGAGGAGAATCATACTGCAGAGTCTGAGTATCTGCAAGTACTTGCTTGAAAACCCCTATTTTTATCATTAGCAATGCATACTATTAATATTTATGATTTTTCTTGAAGTTCCAGAGTCACTTATTTTTAGGTAATTCAGTTCCCAGCACCCACATTTTAGCCCATAAGCATCTGTATCTTACAATTTCAGTGGATCTGCACCCTCCTCAGGCAACCACTGGCATTTGTCTGGATTACTATAGTTTATTTCCCATCTGCTCTTTTAAGTAAGAATGGTCCACCCTGAAAGAGCGATTGCCTCTTTAGAACAGAAAGTCATCACACAAGTGTGTTTCTGATGGCTGTGCTGTCTCTACGTAAATGGTGCTTTATACATCCCCTTTCTTTTGTCACAGGTTGTTAAAAAGGTGGCCAGCCAAATCAAAATTTCAGTGCCATTCTGTATAGAGATAGAAAATTATTCTTAATTCATATGGAAACATAAAAGACCCTGAGTAGCCAAATCAATCCTGACCAAAAAGAATTCCACAGGAGATAGCACCATAACAATTTTAAGTTATAATTCAGAGCCATAATAATATAAAGAGCATGGTACTGGCCCCTAAACAGACACAGATCGGTGGAATAGAGCTGAAGATCCAGATATGAGTCCATGCAACTTTTGACAAGGATGCTTAACATACACTTTGGAGAATATACAGCATTTTCAACAAATAGTGCTAGGCAGGTTTGGAGTCCATATGTAGAAGGGATAAAATGAAATTCTTATCTCTCACACTGCACAAAAATCAAGTCTAAATGAATCAAAGACCTCAACCTAAAACCTGACTGAGTAACATAACTGCTAGAGTAAAAGGCAGGAATGAGAGTGTGTGACAAGATGTAGACACGGGCAAGGAGTTTCCAAGTAGCACTCTGGCTGCTCAGGAAATAAGGCTAACAGTTGGCAACAGTACCTTGTGAAGTTTGTTTAGCAAAGGAAACTCAATCAGGTGAAGAGGCAGCCTACATGATAGGAGAAAGTCTTTACCAGCTAGTTATATATCTGACAGTGAATTAGTATTTAGAATACATAACGAACTCAAGGCACTATCAACATGAAAACACACAACCCAATCAAAAATGAACTATGGATCTGAACAGAGATATCTTTAAGGAAGAAATACAAGTGGATAATAAACACTTATTCATTTATTTTCTAAAGATTTATTTTATGTGTATAAGTGTTTGCCTGTGGAGTGTGCAGATCTCCTGAATTGTAGTTACAGATGGTTGTAAGCTGCTACATGGGTGCTTGGAATTGAACCTCGGTCCTCTGCAAGAACAATTAGTACTCATAACCACTGAACGATTTCTCTAGCCCTTGTAATAAACATTTAAAAATATTCAGAATCATTAGCCTTAGGGAAATGGAAATTAAAACTACTTTGATTTTCATCTTGAGATATCCCAGTCAAAAAGGCTATTATGAACTAGCCCAGATCCTATAGTTAGTGCCCAGGCCTGCTCTGGCCACCCACACCTTTTAGCAGTTGACTTCTAGGCTTCCCCAGGGTCCTGCATCTTATATTCCAGCCTAGTTCCACCACCTTCTCCACTGTAGCCAATACCTAGGCTTCCTCCAGGACCCACCCAGCCTGCATCCACTTATAGGACCCTGTGTGCTGCCTCTGCCACCCTACTCCATGCTCAGATATCCCAAGTTTTCTTCCAGGGTTGAGTTTGGTGAATACCCATGACCTCTTCAACCATGCATTTTTCATAATCTACCAGATTTAGCCTGGGCTCAGCAGTCAAGAGCTCTAGTCTTGAGTTAGGATCCTCCCTACCTAACTACCATATCACAGGTCACTCTCAAGTCATATCATATCTAAATGTTCTACTCAGACCTATCTACCCCCACACTCTAGGCTTAGACCAGGAGACATATCCTGTATTCCAGCCCAGCCCCTCTCTGCCCACGTGACTTCATTGCACCTAAGTCATTCTTAATCTCTAGACCCAACCTGTCCCACATCTTCCCATCTTCCCCACATTGCTCCATTCATAACAGACTCAAAACTAAAAAAGGAAATTGATGTGCCCATATCTTATTGTAGTAATAACAACAATATGAATGATCAAGCCAATATTTTCTTTTCAAAACCTGTAGAAAAGCTTGCCAATGAGAATTACTTAGGTGATCCCCAGGACACAGAAATTAAAGGAAAAATCATAAACTGCCTCAAAGGATTTAAGGAGTTTAAAGAAGACATGATGAAATACCTCAATGAAATCAAGGAGAAAGAGCCTAAAGAAGATAAGTGCCTGAGCGATGCCTGAGAAAATACAAACATGAGGCTGATGGAAATGATGGAGACAATCTAAGAGTTGAGAGTAGAATTCAATCAGGACATAAAAACACTGAGAAGGAATCAAGCTGAAATGAAGATGGAACTGAAAAACCCAGTAGCCCAACTGGAAACCTTGAAGGAAAGCCTTCCATGGATAATGAATCAAGCAAAAGACAGAATATCAGGTTTTGTCTTGAAGGTAAAATAGAAGATTCAGACTAAATAAACAAGGAACATGAAAAAAAAAACATAGGAAAGGAATACAAAGGAAATGTGGAACCCTATGGAAAAGAAAAAAGAAAAAACCCTTGGAATTATCCACATGGATGAGAGAGAAGACTCCCAAATCAATCACTTAGACCAGATCTTCAACAATATCATAGAAGGAAACGTACCCAAATTATGGAAAGACATATATATATATATATAATATATATATATATATATAAAAGCTTGAAGCAATCCATTTGAAGTTAGGAATGAATGAGACAGGGCTGTCCACTGTCTCCACTCCCTTTCAGTACTGTCCTCTAAGTACTGGCTGGAACAATAAAACAAGAGAAGGAAATTAAAGGGATAGAACTAGGAAAAGAGGTCCAACTATTCCTATTTGCAGATGGCACGATAGTATACATTAAAGATCCAAAAACGTCTGTCAGAAAACTTCTAAAAATGATATCAAATTCAGCAATGTTGCAAGATACAGAATCTACTTGCATAAATAAATAACAGCTTTTCTAAACGTGAACAACAAACATATAGGAAGGGAGGTGATGGACAATAGTCACATTCACGATAACACAAAGAAAATATCTGGGAGTAAACCTAACCAAGGAAGTGACGGGTCTCTACAATGAAAACTTTAAATGTTTGAAGAAAGAAATGAGAAAGGCACTAGGAAATGGAAAGACCTCTCATGCTGCTGGATTGGTAGAACTAACATTGTGAAAATGACCATTCTACCAAAAGCTACTTACAGACTCAGTACAATCCCAACCAAATTTCTCATCTCATTCACTGTGGAAATAGAAAAAAAAACTATCCTAAAATTTATGTGGAACCACAAAATACCCCAGAAAGCCAAAACAATTTGGAAAAGAAAAAAGAACAATGCTGTATGATTACAATTCCACATCTTAATATAATACATCTTAATAATACAGAGCCATAGTAATGAAAACAATATATAGTACTGGCACAAAAATAGACATGTAGACTAATAAAACAAAATCATAGACTCAAACATTCGTACAAGTAATTTCAGGACCTTAATAATGGATGATTTTGTCAACAACTATGCTGGTAAAAGAAAGCATTCTCAACAGATGGTGCTGGGATAACTGGACGTGCACATGCAGAAGAACAGGGTTAGACCTGAATCTATCACCTTGCACAAAACCTAAACCTAAATGGATCAAAGATTTAAAACTGAAACCCGGAACAATGAAAATGCTAGAAGAAAACATAGGCAGTGCCCTACAAGATATAGGTGAAGGAAGGACTTCCTGAATGAGACTCTATTTGTTCAAGAATTAAGACCAGTAACTGGCAAATGGGACTCTGTGAAACTAAAAAAATTAGCATAGCAAAAGAAATAATTAACTGTGTAAAAGGGAGGCCGTTTGAATGGGCAAGAATCTTTGCCAGCTATACATCTGACAGGTTTAAAATCCAGAATATACAAAGAACTTAAAAAAAACAGAGTCAAAAAACAAGAAAGTAATCTGGCCCATTTGAAAGATGGTCTGGGTTTTGAATAGACTCATTCAAATTTATGAGACCAAAGCAATAGTTCTCAAAAGACAAAAACAAACAAACAAACAACCCTGAAGGCTAAAAAATATCTCAAAAAAGGTTCATCATCCCTATCAACTAGGGAAATGCAAATGTTTAAAACAACTTTGAGATTTCATCTTGCCCCAGTCAGAATGACAAAGATTAATGGAACAACCAATAGCAAATGCTGGAGGAGATGCGGGGCAAAGGGAACTGTCCTTCACTGTTGATGGAATTGCTATCTATGCAGCCACTGTGGAAATCAGTGTGGAGACTTCTCAATAGCTAAAAATAAATCTACCATATGACCCAACTATACCACTCCATGGGACTTGATATCCTACCCCAAAGATACTTGCTCAGCCATGTTCATTGCCATGGCATTTACAATAGGTAGAAAATGGAAACAACCTAAATGTCCTAGAACTGAAAAATCGATGTTGAAAATATGGTACATATATACTACAGAACACTATTTAATGATAAAACAAGACTATGAACTTTGCAGTTAAATGAATGGAACTAGGAAAGGTCATACTGAATGAGGGTAACCCAGACCCAGAAAGACAAATGTCACACATTCTCTGTTGGAGGCTTTTAGCTCCAAATCTTTAGATGTGAGTACATAGTTGGTAGTAGCTACAGAGACCAGGAAAGTAAACTGGAACTATTGTCTGGATTGGGGGAGGAGGCGAGTTGGAAACAATAGGGAGGAGAATACCAGGATGAAAATATTCATAGGGAAATGGGAGAAGAGGGGCTTCTTAAGGAAGTAAATATAGAAGACAGTGGAAAGAGGGTAAATGGGAATGGCAGGATGCAAGTGACCTTTTTGGGGAAATTGGAAAAGGGGAGCTCCTTAGGGAGGAGGAGTTAAATACAGCGGAAGGAGGTAGGTTCCTTGTCAGGCACAAGGAACCATACTATAAACTACTTAACGCCATACCCTACAGTGTGCATAGTTTAGCATATACATATACATATAGTTTTAATACATTTTTCCATCTAGGATGACAACTCTCCCTCCAAGAGTCAATGACCACCTAACAAAATCCCCATCACCAGACATGAGAAGCCCCCTTTTGAGTTGTTGCCTTAGGGCTGTCTATGAGACTTCCCAAACATGCAGCCTATTACTGTTGCCCTTGGTTGTTCCCCAAGGTGGAAGGTAATTTCTGATTGTTGCAGACACCTCTGAGCTGGGACTGACCTGAATGCCCCCTTCCTGAGACCGACTTTCATGGTCTTGTTTTATGCTGAGGTGCCAATGAGGTACCACATATGGAAAGTGGAAGAGAGAAATGCTGTTTCTCTAATCTTATGGGTCCCTCTGGCAAGGTCTTTGAGACTGTAGAGGTCTGTGGACATGGTCAGAGGACTGTCCATGTGCATAGCATGCACACTGTGTTCGTTTGCTTGTACATCATGCTGGAGATTGAACACAGTATCAAATGCTCAAGGCATGGGCCCTATCAGTGCACTCACTACTTATTCTTATGAATGCCTGACCATAGCTTGGCTTGTTTCTAGCTAGCTTTTCTTAGCTTAAATTATCCCGTCTACCTTTTTTGCCTCTGGGCTTTTTTCTTTATTCTGTATACCTTCCTTTCCTTACTCCATGACTGGTTGTATGGGTGGGTGACTGATCCCTAGCATCCTCTCTCCTTGTTCTCTTGCTCCTTTCTTCTTCCCAGATTTCTCTGCCTGCCAACACTACCTATCCTTTCTCCTGCCTCTCTAATGGCCGTTCCACTCTTTATTAGACCAATCAGGCATCTTAGGCAGGCAAAGTAACATGGCTTCACGGAGTTAAACAAATGCAACATAAAGAATGGAGCATGCTGGGTGATGGTGATGCAAGCCTTTAATCCCAGCACTCAGGAGGCAGAGGCAGGTGGATCTCTGTGAGTTCAAGGCCAGTCTGGTCGATTAAGAGCGAGTTCCAGGACAGATTCCAAAGCTACAGAAACCCTGTCTCAAAAAAAAGGAACACATCTTTGCACCATTAAACAAATATTCCACAGTATAAATGAATGAAACACATCTTATACTGCTATTCCACAACAACATCCCAAGCCTAAACACTAGTTTGTGTAAGCACATTTGTCATGAGTAGCTCTGTCTGGCCTCTAGCCTCTGTCATATTCTTACAATTATGAAGATTTACAGATATGTTAACAGATGTGAGTGTGCTTACATTAACACAAGTAATGAATTTCTCAAATTGCCCTTTAAAGATTTACATTTGTGTTGCAGATATAACTATGTGGATTATTTCATTGCTGTGTTATATTCAGAACTGGAAGCATAACTGTTAAATCACTGATCATGGCCATTATTTCCCATAATAACTGGTCGCTGATAATTGTTACGTGGTAAAATGCTTCCATGTTTTAGAATACCCAAGTAAATTAGTTTAATATTTTCTTCACTGTATGTGTTCACATTAAGCAATAATTTTGAAGGTAACTATGTTGCTGGACAAATTAAGTGAGAAATCAAAAACACTACTTAACTGGTGACATAGCTCAACGAGTAAGTATGCTTGCTGTGTAAGCCTGAGCAACTGAATCAGATCCCTGTAACTCATGGTGAAAGGAGAGAATATCTCCAACATTTCCCTGGGACTGCCAAGTGGCTGTTGTAACATTCATCTTTCTTGAATGCATAACACACACAGATTCTTTTTATCATCATCGTTATCCTGCAAGTACGTGCAGTTCTGTGATCGGCCACTGGGTGGCAGGAGTGCCACAGAAGCTTTGACCAGAGCCTGGGTGGAATTGAGCATTGTGAGCTCGTAGACCTTCACATAATTCCCTGTTTCCACGTGATCAATGCCAGGAAAACCTGATACAGTGTGATATATGGAAGCAAGGTACAACTGGAATAGTGAAATCTCAAAAATAAGCCTCTTTAAAGGCGAGCTGTAACGGTCCTGTTGGGTATTGTAAATACCTCAGGTGTACTCGATACTGCTGTTATGGTGCTGGCATTCAGGTCTTCTCTTTTTTTATGGAAAGATGGATTGAACTTCAATTTAAGAATATCCAGTAATCCCTCTCAGGACATACTGTAACAGCTGGTATTTTTGTGTTGTAGTAAATCAGCTCCATACGACAGTCAGTAATAATTACGGCAGTGTTCTGATAAATTCCAAAGCATTTTCAATCAATTTAGCCAAAGAAAACATTATTACACAAAAATTTAACCCAATTTTAAAGTTAAATCCAGCAACACTATTTCATTCCACAAAATGGTGAGCATTTTTCTAGTTAGGGTTCTTTAAAACTTTTTTTATGCATATATTTGCATAATTGTAGGACGATTATGTTGCATAATATATACTTAGAAGATTATTACTTTGTGATAAATGCACAGCATTGGACAAGTTTAACTTTCACTGTTTGTTACGAAAATCCAAGAAATGCTAAGTCCTTTCGTGTGTGGTAACACTGAATTAAAAAGATGTTTTGAAGTGGGATATCAGGTTTTTGTCAATATTCCTTGAATGGGAATGTACCACACTCTATAAATTTTGTTTTGTTTTGTTTTGTTTAGGTTTTTTTCATTCTATAAAATTTTACTTAGGTTATGTGACATATGCAGTTCATAAATGTGAAACATTGAATTCTTCAGGTTGCATTGTGTGGAAAGTATAGACTGTGTATTTCTGTGTGTGTGGTTACTGACAGCCTGTGCCATGCAAATTCTGACTTTTTGTGGCCTAAAGAGCAAACGCATATATATACAGGCACATGGCAAGCGCTGTATTTGCTTACATCATAAAGCCCTGATGCTAGAAATATGTATGCATACACTTTATATATTTTAAATAGTTCTCTCTCTCTCTCTCTCTCTCTCTCTCTCTCTCCTCTCTCTCCCCCTCCCTCTCTCTTTCTGTTAACAATGTATTCTTTTTATCAGTGGTCTTTCTGGAGTTCTTTTTGAACTTAAATGACTTCATCTGTGCCCTTATATAAGGAATATTTTTATGTAGTTAAATCTTGATCCTGGTTACAATAATTTATGAGACCAAAGCAAAGTTTCCTTTTAAGAGTTTTGGAGAAAAGGCAGTATGGGAGCTGGGCACGAGTGAAGCCTGGCTTGCCCTCTCTTCTATTTTAAAATTTAGCTCAGTGAGTTATGTTTTTACTTGGAATTTAAATACCTACTGCCGTATGGGTGTGTAGTATGTGTGTTCTCTGTTTGCCTTTAGTGTAATGTAAAGCATATGGTAAGACATCACAGCAGATAGTCAAGTCCAAGAAAATCTGTTTGATCGTGGACTTTTTCAAATATCAGTTTTCACTGTGACAAGTAAAATGCTTATTTTGAAGGCTTTACTGGAATTTAGCTGTTGTATTTTTTTCAAGTAAAAGCTGGCAAGCTTGTTTGTCGTGACTCTGTAATATGAATCAGCAACTTAGAAGTTTTAGGAATCGAAGTGAATAGTTTCCAGTGTTTGCACCATCTGCTTTCCTTGTTGTCTTTAAGATATAGTAAAATATACTTTGAAATGACTGAATTTTCTATGTGGAGAACTGGGAGGGGAATGCACTAAAATGCATTATATAGTTATGATTTCAACAAAAGTGTAAATGATATGTGTTTTCCATTGTTAGTCTGCAGTGATCCAAATGTGAAACACATGGTGGACTCTTTCTTAAGTGTTGGGTTGGATGGGTTATAATCTCGCTGCTTTCTTTTATGCTTTAATTTTATAATTCTATTACCTGAATTAAAGAAACACTATCACAAGCCAGCTTTTACTGTTTGTTTACTCGGTGCAAGGCATTGTTGCTTGTCTTGGTATATTTAATTATTATGCGGTTCTAAGTTATTATCTTTATTTGCACATATGGAAATTAAGGTGTAATAAGATTAAATAAGTTACTGAAGACCACAGAGCCAGCAGGATTAGATGTAAATCCAGAATTAACCTTGTACAGCTTTTTCACTATGTCCCATTTCCTGCTTATTTTGAGATAAACTTGTGCCAGTATCCAAAGCAATATATTTTCTAGGATATATCCAGTCTAACTTTAACTAAAAGGTTTAGCTGGTATTGCTCGCCCTTCTTTGGATCTGAATCAATGCTCTCCTAGCTGAGTAGGTTTGTGAGCATCTGCTCGGCCTGCAGTAGAGAACGTTGCAGCTGTTGGACTATTAACTCCATGGAAATAGAGTTGGAGTTGCTGGTAACTCAGGTAGTCTTTGTTACACACTGGGAAATGTAGCTAGAACTAAGGGAAGAGAGAGATGAACTGGTTGTACAGAGTCTTCTGAAAGGTCACAAAGCCATCAGCAGCCCCTGAAGCAAATGTCAGAATCTTTCAAAAGCTTTGACACTTGCAGGGGCAGTATGTTTACAGTTCAAAATCACATCAAAATCAGAAACTCCCCTGGTAAATATCAGCCTGTTATTGGAGAAAAAAATCCATAGAAGAATTATGATCTCTCTGATATTGTTGTAATGAGACCGCTTGTTGGTTCCCAGTTTCTCAGCCCCGAAATAATCACACAGAAACTGTATTATTTAAATCACTGCTTGGCCCATTAGCTCTCGCTTCTTATTGGCTGACTCTGACATCTTAATTTAACCAATTTCTAGTCATCTGTGTATGGCCACAAGGTCATGGTCCTACCAGCAAAGTCTCAGCGCATCCGTCTCTGGCAGAGGCTCCTTGGCTTCTCTCCGACTCCACCATTCTTTCTTCCAGCATTCAGTTTAGTTTTCCCTGCCTAAGTAAGTTCTGCCCTGTTATAGGTCCAAAGCAGTTTCTTTATTCATTAATGGTAGTCACAGCACACAAAGGGGAATCCCACATCACTGGTATAGTGTCCAATACAAGTTTTATAGAATTAGTTATGTGATGTTTGATTTAGTGATATTTGGGTTTTTTATGTGTATAAATGTTTAATTTTTTTTTCTTCCTAGGGGCTAGTGAGACAGTCGGCTCTTCTGTGAAGCACGGCTGCAGGTCATTGAATTCCCTGGAGCTTCCCAAGGCAAGAGAGTAGAGAGCAGCCACACAGCTTCAGCCCGCAGAATGCCAGCACTGTCAACCGGATCTGCTGGAGAAATGGGTATGAGAACCCAAGGGGACAATTTTCCCTACATTCTTACTTATTAGTGTTCTTCCCACTGACTGTAGCCTTGTGGGCACAAATAAACCACATTTGTTTCTCTGTGACCTACATGAGAGGCATAAAATAAGTCCTAACAAGCTCTGGACTAGACAGAAATACTGTGGGATATTCAGGGTGCTTCCTTCTCCAGGTGGTGGTGGTGACACATGCCTATACCCTTGTCTTGCTTTTGGAACAACACTGTGCATTTAATTGCTTAAAATGAAGTATTTGAGAATGCCCAGTCTTCTGGCAAATACTGGTAATACCCATCTACACTGCCGTCCCTCACCTTTAACAGCAGGCATGAAATGTTTGCCATGCTTGCTTCGGGACCTCTTGCTTCCTGTTTTATTTCTCTGCCTTCATTCTCTCTCTCTTTCTCTCTCTCTCTATGGTTTTTACAAATATTGTTTATTTTAATGAAGATGGTACAGATGATGTCCCTTTAATAACCATGTCAGAGGCCAAAAAGTACAAACAGAATCAAAAGGAGCAGCGTCTGTTGCGTATACTTCTGCAAGAGTAACTTTACTACTAACTGCTGATGTAAATTACAGCTTTCCTGGGATCTTCAAGCAGCCTGCCTTACTCTTAGGACGCGTTCTTTCTCTGGGGTGAAGCCATCCTGGAGTTAGCTGTCACTCTCACCGTATCTGTCATCTTGACTACAAACGTGATGCTCTTCTTTTGGTCCAGACCCTCAGATTTTAAAAGTAACTTCAAGCTAAGGAAAGGTCATTTTCCCACAGTTCAGGTCTCGTCTCCCACTGAAAACTAAGGTCCAGGAATGAAGCAACCGCATGCTGGAATTTCAGGGCCAATTGGAAAGTCACAGGAAAGTTCCCATTGGTCAATCTTTTTTATCATCACAAATCTGAAAATGCACAGTCCTGAAATGGGTGGCCTCTCTCTGCACACATGAAATTTTTTAAAATAAGAAGGGCAATATTAAGGGCGCTGAGGTCTAATCACCAAAAATTAGCACAGCAAAAACAACCAATAATGAATATTGAACGCTTAGAGTTCAGATTACCAGATTTTTCAGATTACCAGATTTTCTAAATAGTGCCAATATTTAGTTTTCATTTTGAATATCACATTACAAAAGAACTATTTTTAAAAATAAAAAAGGATTGAGGGAAAGGGGGGAAAGAAAAGAATTGTCTAAACCCTGGAATAACCCCCATTTGCTCCTGATAAGCTTCTATCCCATCTTCTTCCTCCTTCATTCCCAGTTCTTTTGGAGTATAATTATCAGCAATTTTCTGACAATCAAAGAGAAAGCTGAGTGAATTCACTGGAGCTTCCTGTCTTTGACTCAGCTGAAGGTTTTACCTCTTTTTCAGACATGGTGATGGTGGCTTCATCCGGGGGTCTCCGAGGTACCACAGTGGCCTCTGGCAGACAGAACCTCTGAGGTTTACAAACTTGTCTCTTCCCACAGCACAACACCACAGCTGCAGTGACTTCTGCTATGGCTTGCCTGCTTTTATTCTCTTACTCTATCACTAGAGATAAAATACATCTGGAAGTCCCTAGACATCAGTAAGAAGTTATATGAAAACTGAACAGTGGGCTGTTGCTATGACTCACTGGGTAAAGGCACTTACTGCCAAGCCAGATGACCTGAGTTCACTCCCTGGGGTCCACATGATAGAAGGAGATCTACTTCTGAAAGTTGCCCTTTGACCTTCACACTCCATCCATTCACACCTACTGACCCTCATTCACAATAAATAAGTGAATGTTAAAAACAACGACATCTGACTACTCAATAAGTCCCATCAATTGCAAGATTTAGTGGCCTATAGAATATTATTTATATTTATAAATATTTCTTAGACAGAAAACACATCACATATATAAAAACATGTCATTTCTGGCCTAGTTTAGCAGTTAGCGTCCTTGCTATCAGCACTACTTAAATATGGATTTCTGGATGTGTTTTAGAACTGGCCAAAATAAGGGGAGGGACTAGGGCTGAAATCACTAGAGTGTATGTTTTAATGTGTGTGAGCACTGGATTTAATCTTCAACACAAAAGAGACAAAAAAAGAATGAGTGTGGGTGAGAAATAGGTTGTGCAAACATTTACTTTGTGTTTGTTTTGATTTGTTTGAGACAGGGTTTTGCTTTGTGTATCCTAGAATAGCCTTTAAACTCCCAGTCTTCCTGCCTCAGCCTCACAAGGTCAATGGGCATTGTGAATGGCACCATGCGCAGGCCATGCCTTGAAGTTTAAGACTCCTTAAAAGAAGTGGCAACATAAGATAGCTGAAAACAGTGTCCCGTATGTCACTGTGGTCGTGGTGTTCTGATCTCAGGGACCACCTTCTCTTGCCAGCTGAGGTAACCATCTCCACCCCACCCATTTCAGTCATGGGCACCACATTTACCCTATCCAGTTGCTGTTCTGCCAGATGTCATTGTTTTCACTCTGCAAGCGCAGTCTGGCTTGGCTCTGTCCATCTGCAGCCATTCCTCCTCCTAGTGACTTGGACTGTGGATTATTTTGTGTTGGAAGTTTTATTTTTTGTTAAATTCTGTTAAACTCGTTTTTTTATCCCTCTGGATGTTATTTGCAAGTCAACTCCTTTGAATATTTTCTTTTTAGTTTTTATTTAGTTCTGTGTTTTGTTGAACTATGTAAAATGAACAATTGAACTTTTTGTGGTGACAGGGTAATTATAGCTAAAATTTTTCTAGCCATCAATGTATTGTGGTTGTGCAGTATATTTTATGCTTCACTATTCACCAAGATTGTGTTACCTTAATTGATAGCAAAGTATTGCTAATGAGGTTTAACTCACAGGCTGATGAGAATAAGCGTTTATAACTGAGCGCTGTCATTCACAGAAAATAGCATAGACTGTATGGAATTTATGAAGAGCTTTTCCACACAGCTGTGCCACTTAGAGCACAAATGTACTGGCTATGACACCTGCTTTCTGGTGCCTTTGAACCCGTGTGCCTGAAGATTTGAGTTAGGTGTAGAAGACATGCTTGTTCCCAGGTCAGTGCACTCATGGATGCCATGATGGGTTGTGTGTATTGTATGTTTAGTGTTCCTGGGTAGATCTCATGTGCTGGTGCAGTTGAAGTACTCATGTCATATTGCTTAGCAACATTGTTGATATTATCTTGCCATTGAGTCTCCAAGAGAATAAAATTAGAGTTTTACAAATGGCCATGGGCCCAATCACAGAAGAAAGGCATCTGACTTTAGTGTCTGTACTTGTTATAGTCACTTGGGAAAATGCCATGTGTATTTGTGGTTTCCAAATGTGTGTTTTGGTGTGTGCACTTATGCACATACAGAGGCCAGAGAAAGATGTAGGCAGCCTGCTCTATCACTTGGTGTCCTGTTCCTTTGAAGTAGGGTCTCTCACCAAACATGGAGCTAGGCTTAGCCAGCAAGCAAGCCTTATTCATCCTCCTGTCTCCTTGCCACATTCATGCACTCACATGTATGCACTCGACACACACGCACACGCACACACACACGCACACGCACATGCACGCACGCACACGCGCACACACGCACGCACACGCACGCACACACACACGCACACACGCACACACGTGCACACACACGCACGCACGCACAGACGCGCATGCACCTGTTTTTTATGGCTTTTTATGTGGGTGCTAGGAATTCAAACTCAGGTTTTTGTGCTTACACAGAAAGCACTTTTTCTCTCTGACCTATTTCCTCAGCATCCAGAAATGCTTTTTAATTAAACAAATTTAGCATTCATCTATCTTCCTCTTTCTGCTTATTTAATGAAGAAAAGAAAATGAATTTTTTAAGTACAACATGAAAAGATTCTCGTCTCCTCAGTCTCACTTCCTTTCTCACCTTGGTCAGTATTCTTCAAGAGCTGTGTGTGCAGTGTTTCTCATACTTCAGATGTACCTCAGTTGTAGAGCGCATGGTTAGCATGTGTAAGGCCCAGGGTTTGATCAGTGACACCAGAAAAACATATGTTTGACTCTTCTTAAAATAAACAGCCAAAACCTCACAGATTTTATTATTTGCCACAGATTGTATTATTCTGTTTCTTTCCTCTTGCAGTGCTTGGGACTAGAACCCTGTGCATACTAGGCAGGTACTCTGCCTCTGAGCTACATCCCTAACCATGTTCTGTAACCATGTATAGCAAATGCTGTTTGCAGGGAGTGTATGAATGTATACAGTGTGTCATGCATGTTTATTCACATATCTGCCGGCATACCTGCATCATCTGTGAACTCGTGCTATTTCATGTGACTTACAATGTCTTGATTCACAGTGCTGTAAGGTGCATGCATGATGCAAAGTGCTGATTTTTGCTCCTGTTGTAAATATTTGGGTAGGAAAGATGCATACATATAATAATGTTGTAAAATTAATTTGCAGACTTGTTAAGCCAGTTAGTCATGTATGGAGTGCATTAGAGATTATAGCCATTCTTGCCAGTGTTCAATGATGTCAATCTTTGTAGTTGCTGCCATCTGATGGGGTACAAAGTGTTAAAGGTGGGTTATTCCTTCTGTGAAACATATTTCCATTGTTTAATATACTTTCCTGTCTGGGATATGTCTATTCAAACCTGTTTTCAACCATTGTGCTGTCTTACATTGTTCTAATTGACTTGTAGAATTTCTTATTTTATATATTAATATTTTGTGCCATTTATTTTAGCTAGGCCACTTTTTTTTTAAACTTCCCCCTTAAATAGTCCCAATTTATTTAGAGAGTTGAAAATCATGTAAGCACATCTTGGTTATTGCTTTTCCCCCTTCAACTTAAGTATGTCTCCCCTTGCCCTAGAGCATAAGATTGGTTTTTACACATGAAATTTTAATCTGACTGCAGTTTGAATGCAGAGTGAGGCAGAGATCTAACCTTTTCTCACACAGATTGTCAACCATCTTAGAATTAATGACCCTATATTCTATTCTTTCCACATAAGTTTGTGGTTTTTCCTTTACCGTATATGAGTACCATGCACATTCTTGGTTCTCTTTCTAGATTATAATGACCTGTTGATTTCATCTTAAATTTTTATTTTTATTTTATTTTATTTTATTTTGTTTTTTAAGACAGGGTTTCTCTTTAGCTTTGGAGCCTGTCCTGGAACTAG
>LOJH01027117.1:1252-15477 GCA_001685095.1 Ellobius talpinus
TTTATTAAACTAATATTAGTGACAAATCTTTACAGTGTATAGGAGCATGATCCTGTAGCACTGGATCATCAAATTGGTCATGCTTTTTCAGTTAAGTAAATGTTTCAAAGAACTACAAATCACTTATTTTGTTCAATAAAAGCCTTTTTGTTTAACAAGTAACCTTGAACCTGACCTATTATTTCCTTTATGCAAATGACCTGATTGAAAACATAGCTACATTTTGAAGACATTGAGGATTTTCTTACAGGAGATTCTCTATAAACTGATGACCTAAAACGTTCCCATTGAATGGTCTTGTGGTAATACTGGCAAATCTCATTGCTACACAATGAACATGTTAAATTATCAAATTGAATAACCTGAAGTAAACAGAAGAAACGTGTTACCTAGATGTGACTGGCTATTTTTAGGTCATGGAAATATTTTGATTTTATATATTGTCAACCTATAGAAAATTCTCTATATTGGATTTGCTCACCAAATTTCACAGAAAGGTCTTCAGATACTTTTCATTTTGCTTTCAAAATATAACAGCATTTCTTTTGGCATTTAGTCACCTCACTAATCCAACTGTTTTTTTAAAAATAAATTTATGTATTTATTTTACATCTTGATCATAGTTTACATTACCTCTTCTCCTCCCAGTCTGGTGGGTAGGATTTGCAAGGACGTGGGGGCAGGATACCAGCTACTGTTTTTTAAAGACCCTTTCAGCAAAGCAAGGCTGTCTTGAGCAGCTGTCATTTGCTTCTGACTTGCTCATCCACAGCAGCATGGCCTTCCCCATCTTAATTGTAGCCCTAGCCTGAGTATTCTCTGATTTCTGAAGACCCAACCATTTGTTTACTTGGAGGAACAGCCCTTGGTGGCCAAGCTGCTCTCTATCTTGAGTACTAATCAGAACAACATCCTTGCTCTCTCTCTTTTCTCCCTCTCCTTCTCTCTCCTTCAATTACCACAATTTCCTTCCGAATCCTCATATTTACCAAGAGTTGTCCGGTACTCAATCTTTGAAAATGTTATCTACTTTGCCTGAAACACTTTACACCCCCCTCACTTTCATAGCTAATCAGCAAGTCTAATCATCTCGCAAATCTCTGATCAAGTACTACTTCATTAGCAACTCTCAAATGACCTTTCTAAGTGGGTCACTTATCTTTAATATATGCTTTCAGCACACCACTCCCTCTTCTCTGCCATGATAATCACTTTTGCCATGTTAAATTTACTTCTGTAATACATTAATGAATTTTTATCTCCTGATTAGATGAAAACTCTGGGTATCTGGGATCACCATTTGAATGAAGAAGTAAAGTGATAGGCACATAATAGGCTCTCCATGAGTTCATACTGTATGAAATAAACAAATGATACAATGTTTGATATCTACTATTAAATATTGACACAAAGTATCAGGCTACACATACTGACAATTTGTCTCATGTGACTGGTTTGGTTTGTTTTCTCCCTGAAGTCATTTGTGGAAAGATTTGTTCCAATGCAGTGCTCAGAAGTGAGGCTTTGGGATTGTGAAGGTTCTGATTCAGGAGATTAATCCATTGATAGACTCAGATTTCAATAACATTATCAGGAGGTGATAGTAACTAGCAGGTGGGACCTCTTGGAGTACTTAAGTCACTGGATGTGCTTTGAGGGCTGTGCCTATGAGGTGTCCTCTTTTCTCTCTGTTCCCTGGCCACCATGAGATGGGTAGCCTTGTCCTGCCATATGCCCTCCTATTTTCTTTGCTTCACTGGAATCTAAATGAAAAGGAGTCAGTCCACTATTTGCTTGTACCATGAACTGAAATAAATAGTTCTTCCTTGAAACTGTTCACCTAAGGGATTCTATTATAGCAAGAGATGGGACCAATACTGTGGCTTTTCAAAGATCTTTAGATAGTCTCCATGTTGATCATTATTCTGTCTTTTCCAAATTAAATTCAAAATTTACAATTTCAGGATACATTTTTATTATGTAAGCCTCTCGCTAACGTAGCCTTACCAGACATCATTGGGTGGATTGGAAGACAGTTTTGAAGCTCTTGAGGCCTCAGGATATTTTAGCAAATTCACTTACTATTTCCAGGTATCTGTATTGAGTACTTGGGCATCAGGTCCTGTTTTTCTCCCCCTCCCTTTTTTGTTTTAAATTAAACAATAGTCACAGGCAACAGTAGGATTTATACAAGACTAGAATAAGAAATGTTTAGGCATTCCTCCTTTCTGTACAAGTTTTGACTGTTTGGTTTTCATTGAAGATGATTGTTTGGTGTTCCTTAAAACTGTAATCCAGTTCTCCTTCAGCTTCAGTTATCTATAGTGGATCTTTTTGTCTTCCCAGAATATCCAAAGCAAGTTTTCTTCATTCCAATATTACTTTTAAATACATATTATGTATGTGCTCCTGTATGTATATGTGCATATGTGTGCCTGAGAACATATGTGTGCATATGTTTCCAGGAGAATGTGTTAGAGATCCTGGAGCTGGAGTTATAGGTGACTGCTAGTTGGCTGCCTCACATGGATTTTTGGAAACAAAACTCAGAACCTCTGCAAGAGTAGGAAGTGCTTTTAACTGCTGAGCCATCTCTAGCCTATTATTCTCTTTTAATAAACATTTATTTTGTTTTTAAATGTGTGTATTTGTGTGTGCATGTGTGTATGCGTATGTGTGTGAATGTGTGTGTATGTGTGCCTGCAGAGGCCAGAAGAAGGTGTTGGATACCCAGAAGCTAGAGTTTCAGGTGGTTGTGAGGTACCAGATTTTTGTGCCTGGAACTTAACTCCAAGGTTTTTTTTTAGTACAGTACGTGTCCTTAACTGCTGAGCCACATCCTAGTCACCAAGTTGATACTTCTGGAGAAGATAATTATAATTTTTGCATAACAAACAGAAATTTTCTATGTAACTATTTCATCATCCTTGTGGTAGTTTGAATGAAAGTATGCCCCACAGGCTTGGTCCCCAGTTGGTGGAAATGTTTGGGAAGGTTTAGGAGGTGTTGTAGGAGGAATGTCACTAGGGGTGGACTTTTAGGTTTCGAAAGGAAAATCCAGGCCATTCTCAGCTAGCTCTCTCTCTGCCTTGTGCTTATGAAATAGTTTATAAACTTGCAGCTACAGCATCGACATCATGTCTACCCGTCTGCTGCCATGCTTCCCACCATGATAGACATAAGATCACCATCTGAAGCTATAAGCCCCAATAAACTGTCTCTTCTATAAATTGTCCTGGTCATAATATCTCAGCTCAGAAATAGAAAAGTAACTAATATAGTCAAGTCATTGTTTACAAATATGAACAACCCAAAAGAAAACAATAGGTAATTCATAGAAGTATATTGCTCAATGAGCACATAAATATATTCAATCTTACAACTGATTATGGAAATACAAATTAATTGACAATGCAAAGCTATTTTTTATAAGACTTAATATGTAAATTATTGAAATAACTCACATAAGCAGGGATACAGAGAAATACAGGTTTTCATCAGTTATTGAGAGGGAAAAAGGGATGAATGATGAGGTTCAGCTTCAGATGAACTTAGCCTAATGTGAGTCTACTATTTACCATTTAACTAATATATCATAGTCACAATCTGTATATCCTCATTATGACATAAATATCACAAAATGTCCACTGTCATCAACGGTACTCATTATTGCTTTAGACAATGTGAGAAAATTAGAAGAGGGACTGATGTATTACTACTAGATTCAAAGATTTTTGATATATTTCATTCCCACTTGAAAACTTTGTACTCATAAAAGTCAGAAAAAAAATCACTTATTATAATTATAAGGACTTAATATGGCAGGCATGTATTTGCTGTGTGAAGATGTGTTGTATTTGTATATTCTGTGGAATTTTACTTTAACTGTGTAAAGGTATATTACATTTGTTTATGCTGCATTTGTTTAATTATGAATAGATGTGTTGAAGTTTCACCTTGCCTGTCTAAGGCACCTGATTGGTCTAATAAAGAGCTGAATGGCCAATAGCTAGGCAGAGGAAGGATAGTTGGGGTTGGCAGAAAGAGGAGAATAAATAGGAGGAGGGATTCTAGGCTCAAGAGGGAGAAAAAGAAGAGGAGAAAAGCAAAGAATGAGAGAAAAGAGAGGGAGAAGCTTGGGGCCATCCAGGTAGCTGCCAGCTAGCAGACAGTGAGTAGGACATACAGAAAGTAAGAAAAAGACAAAACACAGATAAAGAGAAACAGATTAAAATAGGAGCTAAGCTAAGGGCAAACATTCATAATGAATATTAAGTTTCTGTGTCTTGGTTTGGGAACTGGTTGGTGGCCCAAAAGAAAAAGCCCAGTACATGTAGTTAAGGTAAATAAATGCCTAACAAACAAACAAACAAGCAAACAAATCAACATTTCTTACATTGTAGAAATAATTGGAAATACAATGCAAAGCAATATCCAAAAGTATCAGAATCTACCTTCCATATAAAAAGAGTATAAGAAAGTACATATGGACACAATGTTATTCCCGTAGATCAATGCCTTGCTCATTCCTCATCAGAGAAATTTCTCCTTGAAGTAGAGAGGAGTTAAAACAGAGACCCACTACTGGACAGTGTGCAGAGTGAGAGATTTTGGAACACAGAGTTCTAACTAGGATGTCTCCCTAAGTCTCAGGGATCTATGCAGAAGAAGAGGAAGAAAGATTATAAGAGCCAGAGGTGGTGGATGACTCCAGTGAAACAGTGTCTTCCAGACACAGCGGGAATGGTTCTTCCTCTAGTCACCACTGTCTCTGCCATGGGCTTTGACAAACTCCATCCACATGTAAATTGTTCACCCCCCACTTAAGCCCACACTGGATACATCTAAATTTCCTGCCACAAGACATGCGCTTCCAGACACATTTCTCTTTTTTCTTTCGCAATTTTATTTTTGGCTACACAGCTTTTAAAGTAAGCAATATGGGCATATGACCCCTAACTCAGACAACAGAAAGAGGGGCAGAGAAGTGTCAGATTCAATCCACTCTACCCTTGCTTCACATCACATAATGTTTTACTTGCAGTGTGAACTTCAAGGCCACTCTGCTGATCTTCCTTCTCCATCTTCTTTCTTATTTGTTTGTCCTTTCATATGGCCTTCCTCCAGAGTCTCACAGGGAACCACAGGGCAACCCAGAAGCTCACTCTTGTGTCCTTATACATTTTGAATTATTATTAGCTTTAAAAAATCATTTATATTTGTAATTTTAAAATGTAGAGAATCTATAGTACCACATATATTATAGATTCAATAGAGGGGTGTGAATAAATAGAATGTCTAGCCAGGTAGATGGGAACACGGAATGAGAGATTATGGAGCTGGTTGGAAAGACGAAAACCACAGGAGAAGATCGGCAAGGGTCAGTGATGACCGTCCACTCTAGACACTCTGACTTTGCGACATCTCCATGCTGACAGCAGTGAAGCAGTCTTCAGGTCATCTCTCATCTTCCCAACCTTACACATGGGCACCTAGCACTTCCCTCATGAAGAGGCCATTCATTCACCCCAACCATCTGATGGAAAGACTGAATAAAACCTGAAATTTAAAACAATAGGTAAAGTTAACCATAAGATTTTGAAGGTTAAAGTTTATAAATGAAAGATAGAGGTTCTATTTTCAAGGTTCTGGTTGCAGGGAACTAGATATACAATTTAATTCTTGGGGAGCACTATCGTTTAGCGTAGGGTCTGAAGTCCCTTGAATCTCTTGTGACATAATAAGTATGGCAAAGGGTTTGAGGGGCTGAGCGAGGATCACTCAGTTTGATGTTTACGCTGCAGATGCTTTTTCTCCAGCTACCCCAGATGTTAACATTTTCTGTGTGTCATGCTGTGAAAAGTTTGATTGACACTCACTGGGCTTGAGTCCTCACTCTAGTTGCCTGTTTTNTGGATGTTTATATTCAGGTTTCTCTGAATAGCATATGGAAAGTACTTTCAAGTACCAAATAAAAATTGAGACACAGAACATTTTCACATTGCCTACTCTCCATGTACCTATTGTTTTGTAGGATATAAATATTATTTTTCCAGCAGAATCATGGGACAGATAGTACATAAATGTCTTCTCTGCCGGTCTTTCCATTCTCACTTTCATTGCCGGCTAAACTAAAATTGTTTCCTCCCCCATTTCCTCAACACCACACTGTGTCAGTGTGCCAAGACAATATTTCTCGGCATTACAACTCATGTTGACATGCCTAAATGTTTGTCATATGTTAAACATGTGAGGCGAAAACAGTGCTTTATAAAATGGTGGGAAAGGGCCAAATGTGTTATTCCCTCTCACCCAGGAATCTCTGCACTCTCTCCCCTAAGATACCCTGTGAGGTCTAAAAAGTTCTCTTTCTTCACTTTGTCAAGGTATGGTCCTGAAATGTTATCTGATACACTCATTTAAAACAGCACACAAATGTGTGATGCTCTTGGTACATTATACAGCTAAAGTGCATTTGTGGTATTGCAAGGAAACACACACACACACACACACACGTTAGACATTCACCTTAGGTGGCTAGCTAGTCTGTCTACATGGAAGGAGTCATTTTCAAATCTTCATATTCACACTAGTTAGGGGGCTACCCAACTCAGCCAATAGCTCTATAACTGTCTAGGGGTGCTTTTTGATTTAGAAAATAAATACTTTTTCTAGGTACAACAGCAATTTTTTATTTTCTTCAAGGAGAAAATTAATTTGAGCATATGGAGATGTTCAATTTATATTGATTAGATTTTTCTCCTTCTTGGTCTGGCTATTTATTATCCGAAGCCCTGATTCTGCCATCACTAGCCTCATTCATAGCCAGATACTGGACATTTTAAGCATAGGAATCATGTCTCATGCTTCATAGTTTGGCCAATTCTGCTCCCTCAAACTTTCTAAGAACTATCAATACCATTTTACATTTGTCAATTATGAAAAGCAGGATACATATTTAGTGGTATTATTTGTTTAAAACACATCACTATTTGCATAGTGTCTACACTTAAGAAGTAAAATATATAAACAAATTTATTGTTCCTTGTTCAGAGGCCGATAAAGAACAAGAGATGCCTTTACCCCTTGTTTAAAGGCAATTTTCAAGCAACTCAACTTATTGATTCAAATCCTGACCCAGTTTACCCAGGCAGCTTTATTTTCCAGAAGAAAGGTAATGGGTTATAAGGCCATAAATCAAGAGCTTAGAATTGTGAGTTCTGTGTCCTTCACAGGTATTTTGCTTTTAACAGCCTCTGGGAAAAAGATCCCTGACTTCCCACGCATCAGGAATTAGGATGTCTCCCTCTTCCTTCTCCAGTCCTCTTGGAGAAACATGGAGTGAATATCCTCTCATTCATCCCTCCATATGGGATGCACATACCCTTCTCCATAAAATTATAAGACCTAGACTTGGAAAAGAGAGAAAAGGCAGTAGGTGCACATTCTTTTTCTCTAGACACAAAGTCAGGTTTTATTCACACTCTAACACCATCAAAACTGCTACTGTTATTCTTTAATTATCATGTGGTCAAGAGATAAACGATGCTCTCCAGCATGCTTCTAAACTTCATGAAATAAGGTAGAATTCAAGTTATCCATCTTATACTTTAGATTCATTGGCCCATTGCATTTTAGAAATGTAAGTCAAAGGTTGTGGGATGTTTTACTGTAAGGATAAACCTCAGTTTCCCAGTTCTCTGGCTGGATCTATTCAAGATGTAACAATAGCTGCCAAGCTAGGGTGCTAACCTACCCTAAGCTTAGCAATGATGCAAAAATAGGATCTGCCAGTTACTGAGGCCACTGTCAAATGGAACTTTCTGGTGCCTGAAAAGAATAATGCCTTTCAAATGTCGTGGAAGTCACATATACATGGAACCGGAACAGAAGACGAAATTGTTTATTCCAAACAAATGTTTTCACTTTGTCCACAGCGACAGTTTCTGGGAGATAAGACTTTGAATTAAAACAGCCTAGGCCAAGGTTACTGGCCATGTAATAAAATGTCAGGCTGAAAAAAAGGAGAGTCACTGGGAGCTTCATTTGAACTTTGGTACTCTAAATCACGCACTAAACTCAACAACCTCCTTAGATCGTAGAAAAAGCAAAAAGCAAAGCAAATCCTAAAACGGACACACAAAATGAGGGCACAAAGAATTTCATATCTTAAGTCCTTAACAGCCCTGCCTCTACCCAAGCCCTCCATCACTACCCTCAGATCTCTAATTCTCATACCCAGCCCCAGTTTCCTATTTCATACCTAAAGGGAATGATCTACACGATTTATTCCCCATGCCTTTTGCTTTATTTTTCCCCCAAGATCGTTTAGTTGATCAAAATTCATAGTGAGTAGGGACATTTGAAAACTCCTAATAGGGAAAAATACTGACAAACACCCTGATCATGGTTATCAATTACACATTTCTAACGCAAGTTGACTTGAAACACAGTAGATGGCCTGTGTATTGAAAGAATTAATGAACAATTCTCTTTAAATTGAGATAGTCAAGAGTTTCTCTCTGAGGTTCTTGCGAAAAAAATGCTAACTGAAATAAAAGGTTATCTGGAGATTTGCTTCTTGGAAATGAGAAGAGGTACCATATCTTAACAATTCAGGAAAACAGATGCTGTGAGCCAATCACATGAAGCATCTTCTTTGTCACTGTCAATTTTAAAAATAGCAAAACCTTAATTTTAACCATTGGATATTGATTAGGTAGTTAATTACCTGAGCTTCATCAACCCACCTGTACTCCTGGATTAACAATGTTCGTGTGATGAATGGAACCTGCACGTATTAAGAACAAACACAAAGTAAAATAAGACGCTAAATGTTTTCTATTCCACACAGGGAAGAGATTTTTCTTCCCTCTCCCTTATCTTTAGAGCAAATAAGTAGAAAACTGCAAGGGCAATGTCTTTCTTTTTATTTAAAACATAGACAACTATTGCTGAAAACTAGAGAGGCCTTTGTCAGCTCTATAACACAGGGTTGTCTTCAGCAAAGACTTTGAAGTTGTCTCTTTGTAAGATGAACATTAAAAGGTTCTCATTCCTATATTTCATCTTATTTGGGAAGCTAGGAGTCTAACTTCCGAGGGTACCTTGTTTCAGTTTCAAAATCATTCCTTTTTACATGAGGGCATAAGAAGTTTGTTTTCTTCTGGATAAAACCAATTTGCTAATACAAGTAGCCAACCTAGTTACTAGGTGAAGTGAGGATGAACCACATGGGACAGATGGTGTTGTCTTGTCCTCTAACTTAAGGACTGCTTAGAACTTACCTCAAGACAGACACTTGATTTTTCTGCGTAACTTTGGTGCCTGTCCTGGAACTAGGTCTATAGACCAGGGTGGCCTTGAATTCACAGAGATCCACTGGCCTCTGTCTCCCCAGGACTGGGCTTAAAAGTGTGTGCCACCACCACCCAGTGGCCATACCTTCTGGGATATAAAAAGGTGGCTTTGTTGTTGTTGATAATGTAATCTTTTAGTGGACTGACCCTGAAGGGCCCTACATTCTATTTAATGCTTGTTCAATAAACAAACATTCATTCTTTAATACTCTATGGAGAGGATTTCTGTGTTGGAAAAAGATTTTGCTTTGAATTTTATTCTCCTAATACACAGAAAGAGGAATAGAGGAATCCTACAAGGACCACACAGCTATGGTCAGTTTGGGGGTTCAAAAATGTGTACAATAACTTATCTGAGCAACTGAATTGACCTCTGTGCTTCTTTATTCATTTCAATAGCTGACTCCCCAAAATAAGAAGCACATATTAAAATATTCACTAACATCTATGATGGACGAGCCACTCTCCCTAAATTTTCTAGCTTTTGTTTTAGTTTGGTGTAATTAAACAATTATCCTGTGTTATGATTCTCTACCAATTCTGTCTTAAATGGAGGTCATAATTAGTTAGTGCATAAAATGGACACAGAGATGTTTAGATTAAAACACCTTTGTTTTATACATCTGTAACTGAATACTGTAATGGATAAAGAATGTAGATTTATTTCAGACAGTTCTGAAAACTCAAATGGCCGGTGTCTAGGGGTATCTGACAAGGGTGTTCTTGGGAATCATCCAGCTTGCTGAAAGTCCCTCTCATCAGATTCCTGATTTATGATAGAACCTGAATGACCAGATCACCTCAAATGTCCTTAAGCCTCTCAGTATGACTGCACTGGGGATTAAGTTTTTACCACACGAGTTTGGGAAGACACATCCAAGCATAGTAATTCAGTTTCATTGAACTTTAAGGGCATTTGAATGTGGATTTCTTTAGGTCTACAGCATCTGCTCTAAAGCATGCTTGCCACCGGTGTCTGTAGTCAAGACACCATGGACTATAGCAGACTTGCTTTGTATCAGGTCCTCCGCACATCTACTGCATAGGCTTCCTCACTTTTCTCGACCACTGGGGTAGTTCATATAATTGCAGTTTTAAAGATGATCTGTTGAGGCAGTGAGGTTTTATTGTCTAAGAGCCTAAGACTTGTGAACTACTAGGTGAGAATCCCTAGGTAGGCATTTGTCCTAAGCCAATGACTTCAACAGTTCCATAGTAACCATTACAAATAAAATCCGTTTGCCATCCTACCTAAGAGATGCACTTTTTTTTCTTAAATGTTTTTGCTTTTTTCTATGTTATATGTTGTTTCTACTAAAGAAATGGACATAGACTTCTTTTTATTCTACAGTATGTTACTGCCTTCTGGAACTGTTAACATAGATATTTAAATCCTAAGGTATTAATTCATTACTTCTGTATTTGCACTTCTTCCTACCCTAGCAGCGAAGAGGGAAGTATAAAGCCAAAGAAACAAATAGGTTTTGTAATTGGATGACACGCTAACCCATATATAAAATTCCAATATAATCTTTGGGGTCCTTTCTGATTTATATCAACAGGGTGATCACCTGTCCAGGGTGGTTAAAGAGTGTTATTTCATTCATAACATTACAAAGAACAAAATAATATATCCACAAAATCAGTGTTTCTACCCAACAATCTTTTTACCAAAGCATGCACAGTGATACTCTACTCTCAGGGTGAATGGGTAGAAAGCAGAATGAAGAGATGAGGTCACACTGAAATTGTTATCTCAGCTCTAAGCCATGATGCATCTAGAACTGTCACCACAGTGACTAGGGACAGTGGGAAAAACTCCAACAAAGGATGCAAGGGGGTAATGCTCTTTTTTCTGAGGAAGAAAAAGAAACACTCAGGTGGGAACTTTAAAGCTCAGCTCTGCACCACACATGAGTGTAGAGAGCAAATATACGATTCCTGAGAGGTACAGAAAACCAAAGGTTGAAAACGCTGTAAAACTGGGGCATTCCCTGTGGCTTCTTGCTCACGAAGATGCGGGGTCACTCTGGGGCAGAACTCACAAGCTGGGCTGTAGGAGTTTTCACATGAAAAACAAACCACTCTAAAGATAACTTCACATTTGAAAATAATGAAACTACCTGGAAACAACTCCCCAACCACGCCATCCTCAGGATGAAGAAACATGAGCAGACAAACGAAGGTAACGAAGGTAGCCCTGTAACCTGGTTTGCTATAGCAGCACCCCACCTCTATTCCCAGCTAGACCATGGCATAGAAACAATTCTATACCCAGGCACACCACAGCAACACTGCAGAGTGATAGCTGCAGGCAAAGGAAAGTCAAGTGGGCTTTGCTGCTGCTGTGACACATCATTCTTCCTTTAAAAAATTTACCAGCATCACATTTTTGAAGTCACTTTATAAATATTCTTCCTAAATCTCATTTCTTCAGTGCAGGATTAAAGCATGTTTTATAAAAACAGAAATTCTCTTCCCTCTCTTATTTTTACTTCCCCATGAAATTAATTTGAACCGAATGTGAAGATTTTGTTGTTTAGAAATACCTGCCTCTAATCAGAGCAAGCAGATGCTACACATCAATTTGTCTCTTAGGACACAGAAAGTCATAAATGTTAGGGCAAAGAACACATTTTGTTCTCTGCCAATAGTGGCGGAAAAGTTTTGGAGATTATAAGTCGTTAGTTTAAATCTCAGCTTAGGCAATTAAAACACTATTCTCCCACATTTATGTGGCATTTCATGTGGCACTTGCCTGAGAGCATATTAGCCAGTGGTGTAACTATAGTGGATGCTGGAGCTTCGGGCAGAGGGCAGGACTGAAGAGAGTCAGTCAGAGTGCTAACTCAACATTGGCCCGGTACTCCAAATCTGATTCATCAGAGAGTTCACAGGGTATGAAAATATAACAGAGAAAACTGGAGCTGGGAGGTGTATGAGAATGCCTTATGTTCAGAAGTAGCTGAGGAAGATCTCAGCTAAGGAGGAGGAGTCAGATTTTAAAGAGGAAAATGACCAGAAGTGCTTGAGAGTTGCAGAAAGCAGAGGACCAATGGGGAGCCAGAACGGTTTAATTTGGTGACAATAAAAGTCACGGAAGACAATCACTTGAAAGAATGTAAGACATTAACAAATAAGAAAGGCGGTGTATATATGGGAAATAGAGGTAATTAAGAAGGACTGTTCACTCAAGAAATTTACAGTAGATTGGCAAATTAATTGCAGCTATGGGAGAGTGCAGGCTCCCAGAAGCTGGCTTAGAAATGAAAAGCTATTTTTGAAAGAATGTAGACCATTGTGCTAATAAAGACTGAAGACATCAATTAAGCACGAAGCACTAAAGGAAAATTTTCTGAGTGTTAGAATCCAGGATGAAGGCAGAGGGTCAACACCAAAGAACTAAGATAACTCTTTATTAGGAGGATTCCAACAGTTGTCGAGATGTTAGTGGCAAAGCAGATGCTCCTGTATTGGGCCCCTGTGGTATTGGTGTGCCTCAGTGGAACACAAGGGACACTGGAGTTCAGTGTTCAAGAAGACCCCATTGAGAAGAGACAATCTGCGTGATATATCACAGCTCCACATTTAACATATATCTACACATATACATCTGGAGGGACTGATTCAGGGTTGTTAAACTGGCTAGAATTCTCCCCTCTAAAGTTAAGCCACCAAAACAAGGTGATTTTTGTTTGTTTGAAAAGAAAAAAAACCAAACAGAAAAAATTACCTGGAGCTACTCACCTAAACAACAAAGCAACTGCTCTCAGAAAGTATTTCACAAAGCAATCATACAGCATGATAATAAGTATAGTACTTTAAATATTTCTTTGAAAAGTGGTAACTTCTGTTTTCTTTCACATACATTTAAAATTCTAAGTTTGAAACATTTCTATGAAGCTCAGGTGCACCTAGCAGGACAAGGAAGGAGGAATTTGGAAGTTAGTGGTGGAGTACAGAAACTAAATCTGCAAGAATGTGAAGAGTATGAAAGATGCCCTCTACCTGGCCTCTGGATGCCATCACACACACCTGATATGGGATGAGAGCAAAGAGTGACAGAAGTTTCTGTCCTGCCTGGTCCCGCAGCCATTCAGTCTTAAAGAAACACTCAGATACTTACATTAATTATAAACTGTTTAGCCTATTAGCTCAGGCTTATTATTAACTAGCTCTGCAACTTAAATTAACCCATACTTCTTGTCTATGTTTAGTGATGTGACTTGGTACCCTTTCTCAGTGCAGCATTCTCATCTTGCTTTCTCTGTATCTGGACTGACTTTCCTCTTCCCAGAATTCTTAGTCTGGTTGCCCTACCTATATCTCCTGCCAGGCTCCTGGCCAATCAGCATTTGATTAAACCAATATGAGTGGCAAATTTTTACAGTGTACAAAAGCAATAACCCACAGCAGCAAAGACTGGATGTAGATTGTCACTGAGGAGGTAGTTACAATATGCACTTAAGTGTTAATTATAAAATAATGGCTTTTGCAGGATAAAGTGATAACTATTATATATATATATGTCTATACATATATACCCAGAAACACACATATATAAAGCTAAAGTATATACACTAATATTGTCTTGCTTAAAAATAAATTTTAAAGTAGTTTGAATTTGCTCAGAAATGGAGTCATTTCAGAATCACTGTTTGTGAATGCCAAGAATTTTGACCCTCTTGGAAGAAATTTGTGTGACTGAGAGAGTAAACAATAATATTTTATGCTAGGCTATGTGTGTTTAAGCTTATTTATTCATTATTGTTCTTTACTTAAAATTTGTGTCTGTGTTGTTTGTGTGTGCAATGAGAGAAAGAGAGATGGAGAGAGAGAGAGAGAGAGAGAGAGAGAGAGAGAGAG
>LOJH01027118.1:2496-18169 GCA_001685095.1 Ellobius talpinus
CTTCCTTCCTTCCTTCCTTCCTTCCTTCCTTTCTCTTTCTTTCTTTCCTTACTCCCCTCTCTTTCTCTCCCTTTCTCTCTCTGCCTGTATTTCAGGCTGGCTTCAACTTACTATGCAAGCCTGATGATTAAAGTTTGACCCCTATGGCTAACGCAAGTGTGGAAGGAGAGAGACGACTCCACAAAGTTGTCCTCTGACCTCCACACATACTTCATACACCCCAACATACATGTTCATACACCACTAAAAACAAAACAAAACAAAAAACAAAAAAATCAACAAAAAACCAAGTCTATGGTTTTATGGGCTGTGCAGTGGCTGTGCTCTTTAGTTGTTCAAAGTCTTGTACTTTCCCTACAAATGTCAGCCTTCAGCTTTTCAAGTCATTGTTTGTTTGAACCTGTTTTCAAATGATACTGTCCTAGGAAGGCATGGTGGCACATACCTACAATCCAAGCATTTGGCAGGTAGAGGCAGGAGGATATCAGGAGTTCAAGGTCATCTTCTGATGTAGTGAGGCCACTGGAGACCACGTCTAAATCAAACCAAACCAAACCAAACCACAATATAACACCAAGACGCTGCTCCAACCAGTGGATTCACTGAAAAGTAACAGTGTGTTTTGATGATGACAGAGGTACTGGCTGGTGGCAAGGAAGACCTAAAATCCTGTGCACAGTGACATCCCTGAGACTGTCGCTTGGCACCTGGTATGGCCTACCTACCATACCTGAGAGTAATGAATGCTCCCAGCCCAGCCCCAGGGCTCTGGCTCCGGTTGAGTGAGATCTGCAAACCCCAAGACAGGAAGAGTGCTAGGTTGTCTCAGTGTCACCTGTCTGGTGCATATCTCGGTGTTCTGTTTGTTGTTTCTATAGTCAGATACACTGCTACTCTGGAATGAACAGCTAAGGGGCCTGTGGGAACCTACCTGACTCACAGGCCACAGAATTCACCGGGACCACAACTGGCTTCTGGTACAGGAAGGAAAGAACTGTGCTGCCCCCAGTACACCAGTTTTAATGGTAGGAACAACAACAACAACAATGAGTCCATCTGTAAACTACCCTTACACCTGGCAGGTGCCAATAATGTAGGACCAGAAGGAAGCTGTCGATCGGCCTTTTCAAAAGCTTTTCTAAAATCCCCCCTTTAAATGCATTTATTTCAAGTACATTTTAGGACCCACCCCCCTTTAAAATATAATAATTACAACAAATAGCCAGGGCCTTGTGCTTTCCAGGCAAGCACTCTACTACTAAGGGTTATCCCCATTACTTTTGGGGTGTTTGTTTGAGATAGGGTCTCACCCACTTTCAGGGTTTTTAAGACAAGTTTCATTCTACAGTCCAGGCTGACCTCATCTTCCTCAGTGCTGGGATTACAGATGTAAGCCACCCTCCCTGACTTGGTTTTTCTTTATTTGTTTCAATCTTTTATGTTTTCATTTTATTATTTCTCTTGCTTACTTTTCTGTTTCATATCTTCTAAAAGATATATTTGTGTATGTGTGAGTGCATGTGCATAAGTATGTGCGGGGGGGTGTGCCTGTCAAATGTCTTATGCCATGTGGGTTTATGTGCCTGTCAAATGTCTTATGTCTCTATTTCTTTGAGGAAGGGTCTCTCCCTAAACTTGGATCTTGTGCTTTCTTATCTAGTAGGAAGCCTACAAACCCCAGGGATCCCTCTGTCTCTGCTAGACTCAGAGCTGGGGTTAAAAGCACATGCTGGATGCCTGGTCTGTTCCCTGGGGGTGGAGATCTGAACTTTGGTCCTTATGATTGTGCAGCAAGTGTTCTCAGTGGATGGGGCATCTCCCCACCCTTATTATTACAGAGGGGACATATAGGCACAGATAATAATAGTGAGTGACTTTAATCCCTGACTCTCATCAGTAGAGAGATCTTCCAGACTAAAGAGCATGAAACTTCAGAGTTAAAATGCACCATAGATATAAAGAGAATTTTAGAAACATCTATAGATTATTTAACATCTGTGGAATACATTTTCTTCTCAATAGTGCATAGAATTTCTTTAAAATACCATTTTTAGGCCACAAATCTTAACAAATACAACAAAATTGAAGTAATTTCTTTTTTATCGTACCAGATCCCAATGGAATAAAACTAGGAATAAGCGGCAAGGCACCTCCAGAAGCTGTAACCATACACAGAGAAGGAGCAATATATACTCTTTTGGGAGACAAGGTCTTACTTTGTAGCCTAGGCTGCCCTAGAACTTGCCATGTAGCAATCCTCCTGACTCAGTCTCTACATGCTGGGATTACTGGCATGAGCTAACACTTCTGACTACGACAAGTACAGTCTTGATTATATAGGGGGTCATTGATGAACTCAAGAAAGAAGACATATGTCTTAATCAACAATAAATGCTGGTTAAGGAACTGTTATTGGGGATGTTAGGAAATGCAGCCTCCATGGAAATCAGCATGGAGGTGTCTCAAAAACAAAACCAAACAACCTGTAGTGGCATTTCATTTGTATTTTAATAAATAAAGCTTGCCTGAAGATCAGAGAATAAAACAGCTCCACTGGTCAGCTTTACAGACCAGGCAGTGGTGACATACACCTCTAATCCCAGTAGCCACACTAGTTTGCCATAGATGCTGGATGGTGGGTGCATGCCTTTAATCCCAGTGGTGCACGCACCCCTTTAATCCCAGCCCTAGAGAGAATTATAAAATGAGAGGAAACAGCTCTCAGACACAGCCTTATTCTGAGATTCCTGGAGGCAAGATCACCATTTCAGACCGAGGTAGAGGTAAGAGCCAGTGGCTGGCTGTTTTGCTTTTCTGACCTGTAGGTTGAACCCCAATTTCTGTCTCTGAGTTTTTATTAATCATGCTTCAACAACCCACAAAAACTATGTAGCTATAGGACTAATTAAATACCAGAAAGAATCTAACTCAGCATGCGCTTGACATATCTATACACTTATGTTTATTTGGGCACTCTGTACAATAGTTAATGCATAGAATAAAGCTTAGTGCCCATCAACATGTAAATGGATAAAGAAAATGAAGTCTGATAAACAGTGGAGTATTATTTATCCACGAAAAATGCAAAAAAGGTTGTTACTGGACAACCGACAGAACTGAAAATAAACATGCTGAGGCAGAGAAACCACACCCAGAAAGACAGATGTTACATGTTCAGTCTAAAACAAACAAACAAACAAAAACCCAAAGCAAAATACACCAAGGCCCAACAACGGAACAGAGATGTTTGAAGGGATCAAGGGCTTCCATGGGCCTAGCATATTTGAGGGCTGTGATCATCTTAATGCTGGTGTCCTTTCAAAATTTGTATGTTGAAACTTGACTTCCAACAGAAGTCTTAAGAAGTGTGGCCTTTAGGAGGTGGTTATGTCCTGTGGGTGCTGCCTTCCTGAATGCGATCAATATCTTTATAAAAGCGATGTGGCAGGTTCCATTTGCCTCTTCCACTGGGTTTTGAAACCAGGTCCTGTTCTGCTCAGCTCAAAATATGCCTATTGCTAAGACAAGCTTTGTCAAAGAGAGATGATTCGAGAGGTGTATGAGGATGAGAGGGCAAGTTTTGCACCTGCCTCCTCGAGTGTATTAGTGACAAAGTGACACAGGCAGCTTACAGGAGGGATGGTTAATTTGGCTCAGGGTTCCAGGGGTGCCAGGGTGCCATGGCGGGGTCGATGTGGTGGATGGAGCACCTTACACCTTGGTCCCCAGGAAACAGAGCAGGTAGCTCACATCATGACAGACTGGAGGCAGAGAAAAGAGGGTATAGGAAGAGGCCAGAGCAAGACAGCATCCAAGGACATGCTCCTAGTGACTTATATCCTCCAGCAAGGAGGCTCCATTTCTTACTTTTCATCCCCTACTGATAAAACCACGTTAGACTGTGAATCATCAAGGGATTATCCTATTTATTAGGTCAGAGTCCTCAAGATCTACTCTGGAATCATCATCACACTGAGAATTGCTTCACTAATTCCCGAGGCATTTCTCAGTTCAGTCAAGCTGACAGTGAAGATTATAACCAACACAGAGAAGACAGGGTGTAGAATATTTACAGACTGGGGCATGGAGAAAAGAGATTAAAAGCTAGGAAGTAATTGGTGGTTTAGACCTTCATGACCAAACTTCAACAACTAAAATGACACAAATGTCAGCTCTGAAATTGGCGACTTTTAAAACCAGTTAAAAGCAAGCATCTAGGAATACATGAAGCAGATTAAGTTGAGAGGATTTAGGCTGGAATTAAGAGCAGGGAGAATGGGTTAAGTGTGAAGAATTTGTTCAGGTTTTCTTTGGCTTCATATGGATGAAGGAAGAAAGCATCGCGTTTGAAATAGGCAAAATAAGCCCCCTCTGGGCTCTCAGTCTTCTGGCACCTTGATCCTGGACTTCTCAGCCAGAACAGAAAGCAACAAATTTCTGTGATTTAGAGATGATCTAGTCAAAGATACTTTGTTATAGGAGTTGGAATGGGTCCCATCTTACAGTTTATTTCTGCAGCGGATGATAACGTAAGGAAAGCTTGTTCCGGTGTTGGGATTGATATGGTGGATAAAGTTTCGAGGGGCTGAGCAAGTTCAGTCTGGGAGAGAAGACAGTGGACGGGAGGAAGCAACCTATTGATTAGATTAATAGATCTCGAAAGTGATATGCCTGAAATCCTCAGCAAAGTGTACTACAGAGATTCTGCTGGGAAAGCAACTGCTTTGCTCCTGACCTTGCATCGAAAGATCCCTAAAGAGGAAGACTTCACTGTAGCCCTTTCTTGGTTATTTGTTTTTATTTGTAGATCAGAGTTTATAATAAAAGATTCATGAAAAAATGAAGAAGGTGGTGTAGAGTGGAAGTTTCCAGAGTTTGGACAAAGTTGGTTGATTTCCCCCATCCCAATACTTAGTGGTCCCCTTCTGAATTCCTTTTTTTTGGGGGGTTGGTTTTTCGAGACAGGGTTTTTCTGTAGCTTTGGAGCCTTTCCTGGAACTAGCTCTTGTAGACCAGGCTGGCCTCAAACTCACAGAGATCCACCTGTCTCTACCTCCCCAGTGCTGGGATTAAAGGCGTGCACCACCACTGCCCAGCCTTAATTCCTTTTTATCAAGTGCTTAACTCTGAGAAACAACTCTGAGCTGGGAGGACCAGGAAACCCCAGTGGGCTCACACCTCACAGCTTGTGAAAGATAACATTTTTTTCATAAAATCCAAGGGTTCTTGCTATCTTTTGTAAGACTAATAAAACAATCCATGAAGTTCTTGCTATGTGCCTTGAATTCTCACCAAAGCCCAGTGATCATATTTATTCTATTTTACACGGGGACCCAAAAGCTCTTCAGAAGGTATGGGCTTTATATTTGGAGTTAGGCACATAGGATTTGGAACGTCTATGCTAAGAGAACATATTTTCAGAAAAATATTGTGTTTGAACAAAAACTTGGGCTTAATATTTGGGGCTCATCCTCTGAGGTACACTGAAATCTGTCTGGAATTGGACAAGGTGACCCATGATTCCTCAGCTGGCTGTTTCCTCTCCCCTTAGTTTCTGGTATACTGGACTCGAAGAATCATTTGGGCTAGGTTTTATATCTGTTCCACCGAGGCAGGACACCCACTGGAAGAACAGTCATTTATCACTTGCCAGGACTATGTGGCAGGAAATCATGTCTGAACAAAGCACCTTGAAAGGTCTTGAATTTAAACACGAAACATTCTTGTTGGGGCTGAGTGAGCTTTTGGCTTTGTTCTGGGTCTCAGATTGCTTCCTTGCTTCTCGGGAGGTACCCAAGGGCTATTCAGCTTCAGAAGCCGCCTCTCACCAACATGCGCATGGAACTACTGCCTTAAGAGAGCAGCTAGAAATACTTCCATCACAATATGACATATGTGTGTGCGGCCTCCTTTTGAAATGGGTGGGCTGATTTTTTTCCAAATGTAGTTTTTAAAATGGATGGAGACTGAAATTAAAGGAAAATAACTGTACCACATGCCCAGATATTTTAATTTTTTACTGTCACCCTCCCAATATTGGCTCTGACTCAAGGAATATTGGCTATCACCACTTTGGAAACCGCTTACAATTATGGTGCCCCCTTTCCTTTCTGGAACTCAGGCTTATGCCATCTGTGCATCTCCCAAACAATTATGACCCAAGCAAAATACTGATCAGGAGGCTTGGTGTGTCTGCAGATCTGTCTCAATAAAACAAACAAAAAACAAAACCAGATAAGTTTCTGAGGGGAAAGGACGTGTGTGGCTCTAAACGAAGTGGCAGCTGGAAACTCATTTTAGTGTGAATTTATCATGTTTGCAGCAGCACAAACTAAAAGCAATTAGACCCTTTGAAACGTACTGAATCACGGAATTAACCAACCTTAAAGTCTACCTCCTCTGGGATTTCTTGTTTTGTGAACTAATCAATTGCTGTATTGTTTAAGACAGTTTGAATTAGGTTTTCTCTCGCTGGCATCAGAACTAATGATAACCCAGAGATGTTTGACCTATGGATGCAATTAAGGCAGCTGGACTCATAAGGATGGTAAAGTCACCCTATTTCTCTGGAAAAGGCAAGCAGTGCGCCCGTTAGGGAGTGGAAAATGAAAATCTGCCAGCTCCTATTAGTGTGAATACCCAGATATAGAAACTGATGGGGAAGGGAGTAGGCGGGAATAGAGGGAGGTGTTTCTGCGGGAAACAAATACAGTTCAGATTCACAGTGGTTCCACCTGACTTGAGAGCAGTATTCTCTAAGTGCCCTTGGATCTCCTGGTGAGAGCCACCTTTGTGCATCAGGTCCACGGAAGCCCTGATGGGGCTTGTATTTTCACAGACCTTTGGAAAGGCCTGTTGTCAACAGCGACACCATGTGGTTACAAGATGCAAGAACAATGACGTTAGATTGCCTGAAACTTGAAGTCTTCCTTCAGGTTTGTGGAAGGTGGATTTTCTCTTAAATATTTTGGATTTCTTAAGCATCTATTAGTTTTTGAAAATAGTGGAGAGGGAGCCTAGTTTTATTTTTTCTTTGGGACAAGGCCTCGTGGATCTCCCGGTGGCCTTGGCTTTTGCTAAGTGTGCACTTTTGATATCTGGCCTCTTCCTCCTAAATTCTTGGATTACAAGCACGTGCCACCACGCCTGTCTTAGGCGGTAATGAGGTTGAAACCCAACGGCTTCGTGCCTGCCAGCCTTCCACCAATTAAGCTACGTCAGCAGTTCCTGTTCCCCACCAGGTTTAGAAGCAGTCTTAATTATATCTCAGTGGGCACTTCTCCCTCCTGGCTATACATTACACTCACCTGGGGGAACCTTACAAACTCTGGACACATGGGCCTCCTCACTCCAGAGATTTTGATTTAATTAATCAGGAGGCCCGCAGATCAAGTTTTCAAAGCTTTTCAGCCTTTCAAATGTGAAGCAAGGGTTGTGCCTCCCCTGGCCCCCTGGTTCCTCTCTGTTACTGCAAACCCTTTCCTAAACAGGCTTATCAGTGTCTAACAGGAGTCCACCTCCCTAACTAGACTGAGCGTCTTCAGTCGGGCAGCTTAGTACTTCATTAACATTTAAAAACGTTCAAGAAGATGAAATGATATCAAGAAACGCTGATTGGGGTCCCCCAAATGTCAGCCTATATATATACACGGCTCTTCGACCGGTCTGAAGAGTTGAGAGCACACAGATGATCCCCGGTAAAGGCTCGCAGATCTGGCAGTGAGCGCAAGCATCCAGTGATGACGAGGCAGCCCGGGCCTCACTTTCATTTGCAACCGCAAAGTGTATTTCTAGCTTCTCGTGAATCAAAGAGACTCCACACTGGTGACAAAGCGTCTACCCAACCGAGCGAGCGTCCGGGGAGCGTCTGAATACCTACTAAGGACCCCGCCGCCGCAAGTCTGTGTGGGAGGGAAGCCCCGCCTCCATTGCGGAGCCAATCATAGAGCGCGGCGCGGACCCCGCCTCCCCGGCGCGCCAGGTGGCTCTCCCGCCCCGCGGGGAGGCCATCGACGACTTGGACTCGATTGGTCAGCCTGGCTGCGCTAACGGACGCGGAGGCGGAGCCCAGGCCGCGGGGCGGGCGCGCTTCCAGCTGCCGGCGGCTGCGAAGGTGAGTGACTTTTGGGGTCGCCAAGGGCGTCGCGGGGACCCCTCTCAAGAGCACGCCCCAAGCTGTCCTCTTCGGAGTCCCGACCGTCTCCCTGACCTGCCAGGGCCCCCAGGGCGGAGTCGCCCCGGTTGCTAGGTGCGGGCTGGGAGTCGCGCTTGCAGGGGTGAGCGTGGACCACCCTACGGGAGCCCGCCTGACACTTCGCGCGGCTCGCTTCCCACTCCGCCCCGCCGAGCCCCGGCTCCTGTCCGAGTGAACAAGGTGAGCCACCCGGTAGAGGAGGCAGGACCTGGAGCTTAGAATCGTACAGGCGCCAGCTGTGTTTGAGGTTAGTTGTGGGTCCTCAGGACTGAGTTCGCTCCAGCTCGCTTTGCCGCGATTTGGAGCAAAGTGCGAGATCGCGGAGCCGGGGTAGATGAGGACCCCTCCCTCCTGTCAGACTCATTACAAATTCAGGGGGAACTCCGCTTTTATGTAGAGTCCACATGATAAATGTGAAAAATGCCACAAAGGTTCCCATTGCCTTTAACCAATTTATAAAGTTTGTGTGTTCAAGCGACGGCTGGGGCGTAGAGAACGGAGGACAACCTCAGGTGTGGGTCCTTGCCTTCTACCTTGTTTGGAACAAAGGCTTGTTTTTCTGCATCCTGCCCGGGGGCTAGCGAGGAGAGCGACAGCATCCTCCTTCCATCTGCCCACGGGAGTGCTGGGATTTCAGAATTCTCCATTTCTGTGGATTCTGGAGAGTGTATCTCCAGCTTTCTAGTGGCAAGTGCCTATACCCACTGAGCCATCTTTATTTGTAATCATACCTTTCAGCGCTGCAGGCGTTGGTTTCAACCTTCTGCATCCCATGAATTTTGTTTTTACTCTGTTGTCAAATACACATGCTCCCCCATCTTGGGAAAGAAATTTGCTGAGACTCCATGCTGTGTTGATGAGGCAGGGAAGGAAGGAGTTTTCCTGAAGTTTTTTTCCTCAGCCCAGGGCAGGCCAATTCTGGCCTTTCTCGTCATCTGGGATGGAATGATCTGAGATGATCTCCAGTCCTAACTCCCTTTTTAATTTCAGAACAGTAAACAGCAAGTTGCAATATTATTGGGAGTTGTTTTATCTTTAATTTTTATTTTTTATGCACAATCACATGCAGCTCAGGCTGAGGATGACCTTGAGTTCCTGATCCTCCTACCTTCAAAATGCTGGGATTACTGCCAAACACCACCACACTCACCTAAAATTTATATATATATATATATTTGAGATAGGGTTTCTTTGTGTAGTTTTGACTTTCTTGGAACTAGCTTTCTAAGCCGGGCGGTCTGGCCTTGAACTTACAATGATCCTGAATGCTGGGATTAAAAGTGTCTGATACCGTGCCTGGCTTCTGGCTTCTTTTTTTTCCCCTTGAGAGAAGGTCTTACTTTGTAACCTAGGCTCTCTGGAACTCATGATTCTCCTTTCTGAGACCTCAAAGTTGGGGATTATGGCATGTATTTTTTTTCCTTTTTAACACTTGGTTCTATTTGCTACATACTAAACAATTTCTATTCTTTACCCTACTCCAGCAGTCTGAGGTGTTAGTGACACTCCTTAATGCTGTAGCTTCTGCCTTAGTCCTAGGATGAGTTTGTTTTCTTCCTGAGGTTTCAGGGTTCCAAACCTGTGTTCTGTTAATAGCCTGAGGTGGGGAAAAGACTACTGCAAATTATTGGCATATTTGCATTAATAGGTAATACTTTCAAGGCTTTGGATAATTTGTTTTATTAATTTGAAATGTGCTCTTGAGAAAGCTTACAGATTTCACTATGACTCTTGGAAGAACAGGTACAGAGCTCAGAAGGTTGAGGGATGCTTGATCACAGGTGTAGACAAGTGCTAGACTTCCTGCTATTACTTGAGAGTCCATAATACACTTGCAAGTAAGAATGACTACCCTTGAAGCCACCAGTCAGAATGATAGATTTGGATATCCAGCACATGTTTCAACAAAGCAATGGGAGAAAGGATAAGAGAAAAGGAAAGAGGAGGTCTTTGATGAAGAGCTTTGGAACGTTCTTGTTACTGCGGTTTTTTAGGCTTTGGTTCCATGGTTATCTGTTCCATGGATACCTGCCTTGTTAATAACGCAAGACCATTTTTAGTGACAGGCTGAACATTTAAAGTCTTTGGCTTGTATCTTTTTGAAACCTAGATCAAGATGCAGTTTCGGGCATGAGACTCATTGGGTAATCATTAGAGATCAACTTGGCTGACCGGGTGTAAAGTGCAAGAGGACTCACAATGACTGAGGTATGTCCAATGTAATGGATGACTCTAGCTTGTTCCCAATTTAGGGAGATATCAAACAAATTTATTGTGCTAGATGATAAGTTATGTTTTTCTTCCTTTTGAGTACCTGATAATTCTGTCAAGTAATATTGATACCTTAACCTCAGTAAGAAAACTGAAGTTCCACAAAGTTAACTAGATAGCAACTCTGCCCTACTGTGATGAGCTGGCACTACTCAGTGCTCTTTGCGTATTTAGTTTTCTAATCCCTGCGATACTTTTGTGAGCTAAGTACTCCTCCTCCTCTTCTATGAAGAAGTCAAAGCACAGAGGGATTGTTTTCCTCTGTTGTGTGATGGACTCCCCAGGCGGTCTGGTTGTGTGCTAGCTTTCTTTTGGTTAGTATTGCCTTAACTTTTTTTTCTGTAATGATTTGGCAAACCTGTCTCAAGTGGCTGACTGGGAGCTCTTTTGCTTATATAGAAATCTTGGATAGTGAAGAAGTATCCCTTAGTGTTGACATCCCTGAGTTTGAGCCCTGGATTCTAAACCTTGAGGACTAGAGGCTTAGGGCTCCAAGCTTTCAAAGCCTTGTAATACCAGCCCCGAGCAGCTCCAGTCACAGCTCTGGAGCCGTGGCTCTTTAACCTGTGTTCTTGAACACTCCTCGTACCTGGGACTTGCAGTTCTCATAGCTGCAGCTCCTGCCTTCAGTTAGTCAGTGTCTCTCAACTTTTATAACACACCACTGTCTTTTGTGGCTTAACATCTTGCTCTTTCTGCCCATGGGTGCTCTCTGGAGCTCTTCAGCTGCTTTCTTGTGTGATGTTCTGGTCACGTCCTTGGCTTGCAGCGGCTCAGTGGAATTTTTCACTGACTCTCGTCTTAGCTCTTGGTGGCTTTCAGAAACTTTTCAACTGTTTCTGCCAGAGCTAGAAGCTTGGGAATTTTGTCTCATCTTTGTGTAACCAGTTTAATCAGGTCTCCTGTAATTAAATTAAAGTCTACAAGTAGGCAAGAGATCGTTTGAGAGAAGACTTTATTGAGCTTAATATTGCAACATGGGGCAATGTTAGCTCATAGGACGGAAGCCTCCTGACTGACTAAAACAGCTTGTTTATGTAGCTGGAAGACAGGCCTGCCTTGTTTGGATCTGGACTGTAATTTTACCAATTTTGGTGATTAGTGCTGTTAACTTGGCAGAATCTAGACTCACCTGGGAGACTGGCTCTGGGCATGCCTGGGGGAATTATCTTAATTACATTAATTGTGGTGGCAAGCCCACCTGAGCTGGGTGGTGTCACTCCCTGAATAGAATACCGCATCCTACAAGCAGAGAAAGGGAGCGGAGTAGCATGCTTACATTCAGTCCTGTTTTCTGACTATGGATTCGATGGACCAGCTGCTTTAAGCTTCTGCTGCCTTTGCCTTGCTGCCATAATGTATTGTACCCTGAACTGTGGGTTAAAATAATCCTCATCTTTCTTAGTGATTTTTTTGAGAAAGGGTCTCACTGTGTGTCCTTAGCTGACCTAGAACTTGCTAAGCAGACCGGGCTGGCCTCACACTCAGAGAACTCTGCCTGCCTGTGTCTCCCAATGCTGGGATGAAAGGTGCACACTATCATACCCATTAACAAGTTGCTTTTAAAAGCATATCACAGGTGTTAAACACCTTTCATCCCAGGACTTGGGGCAGGCCAGGGCTACATTGTAAGACTCTGTCTCGTCTCAAAAGACACAAAACAAAAACTGTTTACAAATCAGATGAAGGTATTTATTGTTTATTGTATGTGTGCCCACGTGTTTATGCTACTGCACTTGTGGACATCAGAGGACAACCTGGTTGGACAAGTTGGTTCTTTCCTTTTGCCTTATGTGTGCTGGGTTCACGGACTCAGTTGTTAGGCTTGGCCTCGAGTACCTTAACTCACTGAGCCATCTTGCTGGCCCCTAAGTTGCCTTTGTCAGAGTTTTTATCATAGCACCAGGAAAAGAAACTAAGAGACCAATCATACCCCACAGCTGCTGCATAATTCTAGGTCCGTTGATCACAAACCATAATCCTCTACTAGGAACCATTCATAAGCCATGTGTCGTACCAACCACAGCTTCTTTGCAGACTCTGGGGAGGTGCTCCCTCCTCCATCCTGAGTGAGAAGAGCAGTGGAGTGGTCAGAGCCATCTAGAGTTAGCCAAGCTTTTCTTGCCTGGAATGCAGTCTTGAATAGCCTTCTGAAGCTGGGTGATTTTTAGAAAGACCTCCAGAAATAGGGGTTGACACTTTAACAGCATACTGCCATAACTTGACTGCCCTGATGATAGTTCAGGTTGACTTCAAAGAAGGTGATTTATTAGGAGTAACTCCGTACTCAAGGTAGCTAGGCACAAAGAGTTGGCAACGGTCAGTTAAGAAGTGGAGTGGTTCCTTGCTAACTAAAGGAAAAATTAAAGGATGTTTATAATAAAGACTGAGCCATCTTTTTCCAGCAATATAGTTCTTAACTGAGCACACTGAGTAATGGGCCAACCCCTATGTGAATATCTATAGGTCCCCCTGACTAAAATCCCCAAGGTCCTTTTGTTTGAGGAAAGTGTTGCTTTGACAGTGACTCCCATAATCTTTTTGCCTGTTGTAGGTAGTAACTTTTTTTCCTTCTCTTTTATGTCTTGGCTGTATTTATTTTGGCTTTGCTCTAAAAAAGATGTGAACTCATTGTATTTGGTTACAGAAAGATTTTTATTAATTAGAATGAAATGGTTCTTGACCTCTTGTCAAGGATGCTGTCTTAGGGTTTCTATTGCTATGAAGAGACACCATATCCTTGGTAACTCTTTTAAAGGAAAACATTTAATTGGGGTGGCTGACTTACAGTTCAGAGGTTCAGTTTATTCTCATCATGTGGGACATGGCAGAGTGCAGGCAGACATAAGTAATGGAGCATAATGAGGAAATACTGGACCAAAGCAAGACTGAAAACCTCCTGGGCAAACTCCAAACTCTGCATCTCCATATCTGATGTCAAAATGCTCTTCAGATCTCTAACTCCTTTCAGCTTTGTTGACTGCAGCACACTTCTTCTTCTTGGACTGGTTCTCCTCCCTGTTAGCAACTCTTCTCAGCAGATACTCCATAGCCTTCTTCTTCTGTCCTTGACTCTAGAACCACCTGGTCGAATCTGCCAAGTTCCGCTGTTTAGTGGTGCTGAAACACGGATTCCTCATTCAATTACATCTTCACCAGCTTTGTCTTTTACTACCAAGCTTGGCTCCTGAAACTCGCTCTGTAGACCAGACTGGCCTCAAACACAGAGATCTGCCAGCCTCTACATTCTGAGTGCTCGGATTAAAGGTGTGCCCCACCACACCCAGCTCTAATTTTTCTTTAATTCCTTTTCACACAGTGGAAACTTGACTGGGTGGGATCTTGCCCTGTGGTCACCACTTCCTTTATTCCATTTCTTTCTCTTATTTTTAAAGGAATTTTAAAAATTTATTTTGTGTTCATTGGTGTTTTGCCTGCATGTATGTGTGAGGGTGTCAGATCTTGGAGTTACAGACTGTTATTAGCTGCCATGTGGGTGCTGTGAATTGAACCTGGATCCTCTGGATCAGCAGCCATTTCTCTTAACTGCTGAGCCATCTCTTCAGCCCCTTTTCTATTTCTTAGTCTGTTTATCTCCTTGAACACAGAATTTAGCTCGATTCTACTTCCTGGTGCTCCTTTTCTCAATCTGTACATTTTGTATTTTTATTTACTCAACTTGCTCCTTTTCATCATAAATCTTTGTTTTTTCAGAGTTAACACTAATAATCACATGATAGAGTCTATATAGGCTGTTTGTAGATGTCCTTTGCTAACAGAATTAATCCCAAACTATTTTAGCCTCAGGCAGGCTCTTCAGACAAGGGCAAAAAGCGGCCACATTCTTCACCAAATATCATAAAAGTGATCTCTAGGCCACATATTAATTTTCTTTAATATAACCTCTTGAGCCAGACCCCCACAGTTCATGCCTTCTATGCTCCTAGTAATATGGCCCATTAAGCAATGCTTAAAGCATTCCACTGCTTCCCTAACCCAAAGTACCAAAGTCTAAATTCCTCCAAACAAAATCATAGCAATACCCCAGTCTGTGGTACCAAGTTCTGTCTTAGTTAGGGTTTCTGTTGCTGTGAAGAGACACCATGACCACAGCAACTCTTGTAAATGAAAGCCATACCTACTCCAACAAAGCCACACCTTCTAATAGTGCCAGTCCCTGTGAGTTTATGGGGACCATTACTTTTGGGCTACCACAGATGCTTATTAACTGAATGATTTAAAACTGAAAGTAGTCTACATTTTTAAGAGGTAGAAAACTAGTATCCACTCTACTCTCTGGTCATCCTCTTTAATTTATCTTCAACTTTGGAGGATCTCATTTACTTCTGTCAAGTGCCTGGAAGTACTCTTCAGGATATCTTGAGAGACTTAAACAATCTAGAAGAAGGAAGTCAGGGTCTAGGTTAATAGAGAGCCTGTTTCTTGGTTCACACTTTGCCTGAGAGTTAAGCTCTTATAAGTCACAACTTGAAGCTGGAGGGGCTTTTGTATTTAGTATTCATTTAGTATTCCTCAGCTCTTGAGTTTTATTAAATGTCTATAGAAGAAAAGTAGCTTCTGGTTTTCTCTTTTAAAGATGGGATCTCTTGTTGCCCAAAATTGGCTTCGACTTTGCTATGAGGTTGACCCTGAACTCTTTCTTGTTTCTCCGGCCTGTACCTCCTGAGTGCTGGGACTATAGGCTTTTACCATGCTACAGCCCGGCCCACTTAGGCAGTGCTGGGGACACAACCCAGTACTTTGTCTGTGCTGGGTTCTCTGGAGGTGGAGGAAACCTAGAGTGAGTGAAGCCCTGAGTGAATGTGTATTTTGACATGAGCAAAGCCTGTTGAGGACTTGGAGATTGAATGGCCATGGGACGTAAGTGCCTCTGGTAGCCATGTGGGCCAGGCTAAAGGGGATGGCAAAGCTTTCCTCAGATGTTAGGAGTTGGAATGCCCGGCTATGAAAGATTAATCAGTGTGTAATGAGTAGTAACTGGGGTGTCCTCCACATAACCTTACAGGCTGAAACCACTTACCTACAGCTACCCTTTCCCCTGTGCTGTACCTAATAAATGCTCCGAGGTTCTAGGTTGGGCGGTAGTACTAGGGAACCCCACCAGATCCTAGCTTCATTGAATGCATATCTGTAGTGATAAGGGAGCGGGCCTGCTTTTCGTCCCGCCCGGCTCCCGCACAGCTAGCT
>LOJH01027119.1:5020-15821 GCA_001685095.1 Ellobius talpinus
CACACACCAGCTTCTGGCTTCTGGAGTGATAGATTTCCATATAGCTTTTTCAAAATCCTTAGATTAGTCCTCCCTACTGTCCCCCTCCTCTGCCATGCCCTTCCATTTCTCTCCCCCTTACTCTACCTTTTCTCTTCATGCTCTCTGTGTTCTTTTATCCCTACTCTCCCTCCTGGTCCTTCTTTCCCTTTCTACCAATGGTGCCCTTCTAGTCGATTCTGCAGGTATTCCATTTAAAAATACTAATATAAAGATTTGACCTTAAGAGTTTTCAACTTCATGGATATTTAGTTATTGTTTGCCATTTGTACTATATTATTTGCTGAAAAGTCTCATTTTTAATTGCTGATTTAAATACTCTTTTTTGTATTTTGCTAAGTTTCCTTTTGAGATTATGTCTATGTCTTTAACTTGGTTCTCATTAATCCCCCAGTTGCAGTGTCTTGTATTGTAGAATTTTGTCAGATTTGTGGTTATTCATATACACCAATCCCTAGTGATGGATTAGAAAGCAGTGCTTGTGCACCTTGGTTGAGATCTCCATGAGCTTCTGTGGAATGCTTCTTCACTGCCTTTCAGCGCTGATCTTAACAATCTGCATGGTTTTGCAGCTTTCCTTCCCGCTTCAGAACTTTAGATCTGTATCCATCCTCCTACTTTGTGATATGACCGCCCTGTAACTTTCTTGTGCTTTTGCTTGTTCATTTGACCTCACACCCCACTTTGTGTTTTCATCATGTAACTTCATGTCTTCTTCTCCATGAGGAGGGAATTCCTTCTCTTGTTCCGTTTGTAAACAATGCCCTGCCTCTAATTCTCCTTTTTGTTTTTTAAATTTGTTTTGTTTTAGTGGTTTTTTTCAATTCTATCTAGTTGAGATAGAATGTTTTAATACTCAGTTTCTCTGAATTATCGTCTCCCTGCACTCCTGTACAATTTCTGTTTAAAGGCTAGTTTGGAAGATATCTCCATTTTCACTATTCATTTTCCAACTAAATCTCTTGAAAGCTAAATTTTAAATCTTTCTGGTGAGGAAATTTTATTGTAATTTTTCGTCATGGTAAAATGCACATAGTGTGAATGTGTTTCATTTAATAGGACCTCTTGTGAGTAGAATTATCTACTGTTTATCCTTTTGTGTCTTTGTATCTAAGTGAAGTAGGATGAAGGTTTTAAAGGTTTACCCAAGTTGCAGCATGTGTGAGAATCACATTATTTTCTAATTAGTTATTTGTTTCTTTTAATTGTGGTACAGCATTCAAAATATAAAAGTTTGCCATCGTAGCCCTGAGTGGCCTCACACTGTTGTACATCTATTACCACCATCTATTTCCGGAACTTTCTAATAAACAAACAAACAAACAAATTGTACAACTCCATCGGTTCCGTTCCTGTGCTCTACTTGCTACTCACTATGGGAACTAGGCTGGAAATTTAAAAACATGCAAACACAGAGACAGACAGACAGATGGGGCCATGGGGACATCCTTGAGACAAGGGTGCCAAGAATGCCCCTTTTCTATATAATTATGGGCGATCTATCAGGAATCTGTAGTTTCTGATCTCTCTGGGGCCTCCACTTATAAAAACTCAAAAGGTCCTGTACTACGCCTGTAGCCCCATGCCAGTATAAGATGGTACGTGAGCCGGGAACTAAGCTGGAGACTTAAAAGCACATGCACACACAGACAGACAAGAGACAAGGACACGGGTCATCCTTGATACAAGGATGCCAATGCCTACTTTCTAGGGCAAATAGTGACTTCTATCGCTGCTGCAGCTGCTGCCTGTTGTAGAGGCAAAGCAACAGAAATCCTCTGGCCTGTAGCTCCCGGGAACATCAGCCTGCCATTAGGGTTTCGTGCTCAGAGCAGCTGCAAGCACAGGCGTTTTGCTCAGTTCACTCCAGCAGGCAAAGGGTCTGAGAAAGTCAAGTGGCCAGGGATCTGCAGCCCCCAACAATAAATAAAAGTTCCTTGTGTTCTTCTTGTCTCAGTCACTGGTAACTACTGTGCTGCTTTCTGTCTCAATGAATTTGCATAGTATAAAGAATGCCTATAAGTGGACTCATTCAATACGTGTCCTTTGTATCTGTTTTATTTCATTTAATATAATGTCTTCAAGATTTACCCATGTTGTGGCATGTATCAGAACTTTATTAATTTCTATGCCTAGATTATAGTCCACTGTATGTACATACCATGTTTGCTTATCCCTCACTCTACCTGAGTTGTTTCCCTTTCTGCTGTCATGAGCTGTGGGCATTGTCCTCCAGTGATCTGGTTAAGTTTCTGTTTCTCCCAAGGAATGGCTTAGCTAGGCTAGTCATGTGGTGAGTTTGTGTTTAGAATTTTGTAGAACTTTCTACATTGTTGAACAACTTTTCCCTTCTACTATCAGTGCATGAGGGCCACATATTCTGCCTAGCTCATTATTTTCTATTTTGTGACATTATCTTGTTTTTAGCAGTAGGCATTGTAATGCTGTGATACAGCATCTTTTTGGATTTGATTGTGTTTTCTTAACAGTTAATACTAGTGAGTATCTTTTCATGTGCTTATTGGTCAGTTGGATTCTTTTTGAGCTATTTGATATTTTCTTCCTGTTCTTTTTTTTTGTCTGATGCCAAAAATTGTTTAATTGTGTTAAGTTCAGCAGTTTATCTCTCTTTCCTTCTGTTGCCTGTGTGTGCCACACCCAACATGTTACACCCAAAATCAGGGAGTGAAGCTTTCCCTGTATTTTTTTTTTGTTCTGTAATTTAGGCTGTTTTGGTCAGGTCTTTGGTCCATATTGAGTTAATTTCCATATGTGGTATAAGAGCACCAAGTCTCCAGCTCCACTGTTCTCCAGCAGCACAATGATTGCTGTTTCCTCATCTGAATGTCTTGGTGCTCTTCCCTGCCAACTGAACATCCACATACACTCTTTTTCTGAACTTTCATTGATCAAAGTGCCATACTGTCTTCATGAAAAGTTGTGAAGTTGAGTCTTTCTATTTCATGTTTGTTTTAGCTATCCTTGTTGTCACAAAAAATAATAATAACATGTGGCTTTTAGGGACAGCTTGACAATTTCTCTGAAGAATTCATGTTAAATTACTATGGCATTTATGTTGATCCTGTGTGTTGACTTGGAGAAATGCAGCCATCTAATTGTTATAAAACCTTTTGATCCATGAACACAAAATGTTTGTCCAGTCATTTGTGTCTTTAATTTCTTCTTAGCTGTGCCTTAGCTTTTAGATGTTTTAATTCATTTATTTTTTTGTCATAGGCCAAAATTTTACTTCTTGTGATATTGATCCATTGTATGGAAATACTGCATTTCATTCGTCTGAATGTAGGTGATTTCTACCATTTATTGTGGCTGACGCTTCTATGAATGTTGCTATATCCTTGTGGAGCTCTTGCTTTCAGATCTTCTGGTTGTCTTCCTAGATTATGTCAGTTTGTCTTTGTGAAACTTGATGCATTATCACTAGGCGTATGTGTGTGTATGACTGTCTCGTCATTCAGATGGATTGACCCCTTTAGGTTTGACAAGTCGTCTTATACATGATCATTTTTAAATTATTAATATGTATGTGTGTATCTGCACATGAGTGGCCATGGCGCCCAAAAGAGGGCATCAGATCCCCTGGAGCTGAAATTACAGGTGGTTGTAAGCTACCCATGTGGTGCTAAGAGCCAACTCCAGTTTTCTGGAAGAGCAGCAAGCACTATAACCCTGAGCCGTCTCTTTGTATTTATTGTTAAATTTAAAATCCGTTTTTTTCTGGTACTGGCTTAGTCACTCCTGTTTTCTTGCTGTTGCTATTTGGTAAATGTGCCCCTTTGAACATTTTGCTTTCTGTTTTCAGGCACACTGTGGATGTCTTGTAGGTGTGGATCCAGGCCACTGCAGTAAAGCAAACATTGCAATAAAGTATATTGGAATAATTCTTATTTTTCCATTGAGAATAAAATTAATATCTGAAGTAGTATTGTCTAAATGACAAACAAAATAAACATAATGCAACCACTTCTGCACATTGCAGATACAATTCAGACCACAGGACAGATGCAGACATCCCATTCGCTGTGTTCCGCTCACTGCTCTCTTCCACTCGCCTTCAGGGTTTGTGGCAAGTATGCACTGAGCATGAGGCTGTGTGTGCTGTGGCTGGAATGAGAGCGTGCTCCATAGGTGCATGTGTGGGAGCACTCAGTCACAGCTGGTGATGTTCTTTGAGAAGGCTGTGAACCTGTTTAGTGTTAGGAGTTCATGTTAGTGAAAATTGCTCAGTGATTTGTCTTTTGTCTTTATTTTATAAACACGGGCCCAGGATACTTAATGTACATTTAGCTTCAGAGCTGACTGTAGTTGGGTTCCTCTGTGTTTTTTATTGGTTCTTATTGCCCAAGAAAATGTTTACAAGTGGGTACTCTTCCAGATTGGAGTTTGAATGATTTGTGTAATGCCTAATATAAAAGTAAATGTCTAAGAAACAATAGGAGGAAAAGGCAGGGAACAGTGAAATTGTTCAGGACTATGCTATTTAATACAGGGCACAGCCTAGACCTCTAAAGGCATGTGAAGCCAGTTAGGACAGGTTCCAGTATCTGGTTTGTGTATGTGGCTGGGTTTTCAGGAGTAATCACGAGAGAACTGACTTTGCTAGATGTCCTCTGCTTGTCAGTTCTCTAAGAATAGTTGGATTTATTTATTTTTCCAGACTTGCTTTATACAGTCTTCTGTAAAGGAAAATAATAGATATTAGCCATTTTTTGTGGGTCCTCATAAGAATGTAGCAGATACATTACTTTTTTGGTCAACTAATTATCATTGAGGTTGGATGATGTGATATTTTTATTCTTATAGTAATTTATCAAATTTCTCTTAGTAATTTGATAAATCTCTTGATAAAGATGTTCTCACTCTGTCAGATGGAGAAACGGAGGCATTAGGAGGCTTGACTGGGAACCTCTGTGAAATAAATACATAGTGTCAGACTGAATTTTTGTATCCTTTTCTTGTGCATGTAAGTGTATGTATATATGTGTGTATTTTTATATGTGTGCAATAGAAGGTGGTTGCATGTATTATTGGGGACAGAAATTAGTATTGGATGCCTTCCTCAACTGCTGTTTGCTTTATTGTTTGAGATAAAGTCTCTCTCTAAACCTGAAACTTACAGGCTGGGCCAAGAATCCTCAGGGATCCTCCTGTCTTGGCCTCCTCACACAAGATTGCTAAACTTAATTTTACTTGGGTGCTGAGGACTCAGGTCCTCAGGCTTTTATGGTAAGCAAAGCAGTTTATCTTAGCCCCTAGTCCCACCCAACCCCTGGATTTGTGTATTCTTATGTGAAGCTTATGAATTCAAGAGCTCTCCTATAGCAGCTCATAGACAGGGCAGTAAGAATATTCCTGTCTACGCCATCTGTGTTACCCTTAGTCACATATCCTTGTATAGGGAGTGATACATTATACTATGCTGGTATTTTTCTGTCTTTGTTATATTGGTGACTCTTGCTATGTTGCAATTGTAAATTGTTAGGTCTCCTGAGAGCTTAAACTATGACATATGTTCATTTGTCTTCAAAAGTAAATTTAGACTTTTTTTTTGTCTTACCCTTTCATGCTATCATATTGACATTTTAAAAAGACTTTCAGACACATTTATTCCATTTTACAGTGATATTTTTGTCTGTTTTTGTTTTTTTCAAGACAGGGTTTCTCTCTGTAACAGCCCTGGCTGTTCTCGAACTCATTTTGTAGACCAGGCAGGCCTTGAACTCCTAAGTGCTGGGATTAATGGTGTGAACCACTACACCCAGCAGCAGTGATATTTTTGTTGTAAGCCAGTTACCTAACCCTGAGAGACTATTCATCCATTCATATGGGATCTCTCTTGATGTGTGGCCCGATGTGACTGTCCCTGTGGGATGTTGACTTAAGTAGAGTTAGAAGTTTTCAGTACTGAAGTTTGCTGAATTTCAGATTTCCTTCTGGATATGTAATATTATTTTAATGCTTGTTTTAAAGTCTTAATAATAATAACAACTCATTTTCTACTCTGATTTGTTGTCTATTCAGATTATAAAAAAATAATTTGCTAGTTTTCTGATTTGGTTAATTTTAAAGATGTATATATTACATTATTTTAAAGTGAGTAGTGAGAGAATTAAAAATTCATGGTGTCTGATGACTTGATGTTATGTTAGTTTTCTTGTGTCTGATGAGACACCATTGGGGAGAATGCTTGTCCTTGGTATCCATGGTAACTCCCAAGCTTCTCTGGAACTCAGAGGCTAGCCAAAGCCACAGTAATAGGTCTCATTAAAAGGGCAAAGGACAGAAAAGGTTCAAGCATATTCTTTTATTTAGTTGCCAACATCAGCTGGAACTAGAGAAGGTGCCATTCTAACTTCACACTGTTAGAAACAGGCTTTTGAACGCTGAAGATGGGAGGAGAGAAGCAGGGAGCACTCACAGCGGCCGTAGCCTCCTCATCACACTGTGGACAGAAGGGAGGCCTAGCCCCTTGGTGTGGAGAACTAAGGTTTGCTTGTCGTTCTGATGTCACCACAGAACTGTTGTTTCTTCAGAGCTGCACCCTTTAGCCTTTCCTGGCAGGGAATGAACTGTGGAGGAAATACACCATCCTAGGGGTCCAACAGTGGTTGCATGTGGTTTTGTTTTAAATGCAAATGAGACAGTTGCCCACATTATTAACTGTTGAGGTGTATTACATGTTCAGTCAGTTTCGGAGCTATTAAATTTGAATGAGTTAAAAACAATTTAGGAAAAATAGACAAGAATGGTTATTTTCTGTTAGAAAATTATGGTGGATAAAAGATTAATAACTTTTAAGACAAAATTCTTCAAAGCTTTTCTTTTGACTTGCAATCTACAAAGAATCATTTTGTGTTGCATTGCAATTCAACACATTATTTTCTCCTGTTGCTATAGAAACTAATTCTGGTGCATCTGTGATTGCTAATCAAAATTCTAACATTATCCAACCTTTCCCCCCTACTGCTTCATTTTATTTTTAGTTACAAAATAATAAATTTCAATGCTGAGTTCAGTGGTCAAAACATTAATGCAAAGATCTTTTAAAATTTGAGCCCTTTTATTTGAAAATATAGAAATATTATTGTATGGTTTTTCTATGAATAATAAGGAAACAAAGCCTTTTGCTGATTTCAAAGATCTACAGTTGCTGTATTACACCAACATTGAGGCACTTTGCTGCTTCATCATCCTAAATTGCTACTGTTTCAACATCTACTTTTAAGATGTCTGGTTACTTGGTGTTATAAAAATGAAGAAATAAAAAGTCTTCATAATGTCTGAAGTTTTTCATATAAAATGTAAATGGAACTTCATTGTTTCATCCTCTCAATATTGAGATTGCATCCTTAGCTAATGTAGTGAGCAGAAGCTAATTGGTTCTCATTCTTGTCTTTATTAGTGTATTCCTCCAACAGGCCACACTCTTGATTTAATCCCGGGTAAAGCTAAGTGTATTTCACGAGGCAGAGTAATTATGGTTTTTTGTCTAAGAACATTGTTCTTCATTTTATGTAATAACAAGCATAAGTCTTATAAACTTATTTATAGCACAAAATATTCTGTCTTTGAACACACATTCGCCCAAACACATGCTCAGTCTGGCTTAAGCTGATTCTATATTCTGTCTTCGGTATATTTTATAATATCAGTTACAGTTTGAACTTGCATATTCTGTCATTTACCAGATTTTGTTTTCTGATTTAGATCAAGTAAAATTTTATTATAGCAAAATATTGATTGGCTTTTATTGGGAACTCAGATGTGAAAAAATACTTTTATTTCAGTAAAAAAAAAACCTCACATATGGTAAAAGTAGTACATATAATTTAATACAATTATTCTATTAGTTCTATCTTTCATTTATCTGAATGCCTCAAGGGTACTGGGCATTCATTCCTTAAGCCTGAGAATAATAATAATAATAATAATAATAATAGTTGTTGTTATTATTACTGTTATTATTATATAGAAATATTTTTGATTTGCCATTTTATACTTAGCTGAACCTTTAATATTGGGTCATGATGAACATTGATTATGAGGTAAAGCCACAGTAAAAGCTGCAAATTAAAATGTTTTGCTAGATCCAGCAAGGTTGCTCAGCAGGTAAAGGTGCTGGCCAAACAAGCTGAGAACCTCAGTTTGGTCCCCAGAACCAAGGGAAGAAGGAGAGAACTGACTCTCAAAAGTTGCCCTCTGAGGTTTACAGGAGTTCCATGGCATGCACACATACACAAGCACACACACACACACACACACACACACAAAAGCACACGCAATAGTAAATGCTCAGGTAGTATGTGTGCGTGGTTGATATTACTTTCCCAGCTTTTACATGGTTTGGCCGTATCTTACGCTGTCTGTTCATGTTGGACAAATTGTGTGTCACAATGTTAGAGGTTTGTGTTAGGCTGCTCAGAGAGGACTGTGGTCAGAGTTCTGGAGAGTCTATCAGAGAAATCACCCCCAGGAGACAGTGCCTTTCTTCTACCTCTCCTTGGTGCCTTCTTTATAGAGACTTAACGATACCCAAACTCTGTCTTCCACGTTCATATGGGATTTGAATCTATATGTAAGTAGTACCCACATGATGGATTTATTTTTCAATACTGTATAGTGTTTTTTTAAATATAATTTCCTTTCCATTGGGTTTCTCCCCTTGGTTGAACAATTTTTAAGCTTTGTTACTGCAAGATTCTATCTTACTTTATATTGCCTGAAACTAGCTTGTGTTTCATAATTACGTTGAGACTCTGTTGTGAAAATATTGCGTTGTTTCCTCCCCTCAGACCCTGACACAAATAGACATATATATCCTAGGAGACTTTTGAAGTGCAGTTCTCATGTCATGAGACTCACTCATTTGCTTTTAGTATTCTTAGAGAATGGTGCAATCATTGGGACATTCTTGGTAATCACTAGTAGTCATTCACACAAAAGTGCACTTCTAGTAAAAACCATGTTTGGCATCAGAACCACTACCCAGACTGGCAGTCTGTTTTCTGTCTTTCTATATGTTCCCCTTCCTCACCTTCCATATAGATGGAATAACAATAAGGAGCTTCTTTTTATTAATATTAAATTTATTTTTAAACAATCTTTTCATATTTTGCATACCTATCCCAGTTCCCACTCCCTCCCATCCTCCTGCTCCCCCAGCCCTAGCCCCCCATATACTCCTCAAAGAGGGTAAGACTTCCCAAGGGGAGTCAACAAAGCCTGACACATCACTTAGAGGCAGGACCAAGGCCCTCCCCTTTATTTCTAGGCTAGCAAGGTATCCCTCAAAAAAGGATGGGCTTGAAAATGCCAGTTCAAGCACTAAAGCAAGCACTAAGGATAAATCCTGGTCCCACTGTCAGTGGCCCCACAGACTGTCCAAGCCACACAACTGTCACCCATATTCATTGGGCCTAGTTTGGTCCTCTGCAGATTTCCCCACTCTCAGTCCAGAGTCAGTGAGTGCTCACTAACTCCGCTCAGCTGTTTCAGTGGGTATTCCCATGATGGTCATGGCCCCTTTGCTCATATAATTGCTCCTCCCTCCCTTGTACTAGTCTTTGGAGACTCAGCCCAGTGCTTAGCTATGAATCTCTGCATCTGCTTCCATCAGTTGTGGGATGAAGGTTCTATGATGAAAATAAAGATAGTCATCAATCTGATTACAGGGGAAGGCCAATTCAAGCACCCTCTCTACTATTGCTTAGGGTCTTAGCTGGGGTCATTCTTATGAATTTCTGAGAATTTCCCTAGTGCCAGGTTTCTTGCTAGCCCCATAATGGCTCCATCAATCAAGATATCTCTTTCTTTGCTCTCCCTCTCTGTCTTTCCCCATCTTCTCCCCCACTCCACACTCCCAATTTTCTCAAGAGATCTTGTCTAATTCCTAGGGGGATCCATTTATGTCTCTCAGGGTTCTCCCTGTTACCTAGCTTCTCTGGGNNNNTCCTTTGCTTTACAGCTAGTACCACTTATGGGTGAGTCCATACCGTGTTTGTCTTTGAGTCTGGGTTACCTCACTCAGAATGAGTTTTTTCTAGTTCCATCTATTTGCATGCAGATTTCAAGATGTCATTGGTTTGTTGTTGTTGTTGTTGTTGTTGTTGTTTTCCTCTGAATAGTACTCTATTGAGTAAATGTACCACATTTTCTTTACCCATTCTTCGGTTGAGGGACATCTAGGTTGTTTCCAGGTTCTGGCTATTATGAATAATGCTGCTAGGAACACAGTTGAGCAAATGTCCTTGTGGTATGAGTGTGCATCTTTTGGATATATGCCTAAGAGTGGTATTGCTGGGTCTTGAGGTAGATCAATTCCTAATTATCTGAGAAACCGCATACTGATTTCCATAGTGGCTGTACAAGTTTACACTCCCAGCAGTGTTCCCCTTACTTCATATCCTCTTCAAGATAAGCTCTCATTGATGTTTTTTGATCTTAGCCATTCTGACAGATACAGATGGTATCTCAAAGTCATTTCTAAGGATGTTGAGCAATTCCTTAAGTGTCTTTCAGCCATTTACAATTCTTCTGTTGAGAATTCTGTTTAGATCTGTACCCCATTTTTTGATTGGATTATTTAGTATTTTAATGTCTAATTTCTTGAATTCTTTATATATTTTGGAGATCAGTCCTCTGTCCTATGTGGGGTTAGTGAAGATCTTTTCCCATTCGGTAGGCTGCTGTTTTGTCTTATTGACTGTGTCCTTTGCCTTACAGAAGCTTCTTAGTTTCAGGA
>LOJH01027121.1:2181-18168 GCA_001685095.1 Ellobius talpinus
TGTTATTTCTGTTTACAATATTTGTACACCTATGCAAAGTTATTCTTTCAGATTTTATACATGCATGTTTCTACCTCTGTTTAGGACATTTTATGTATTGATACAACTTTTAGGATATATTTTCATATTGCAATTTCTATTATTCTTACCTCTGATCAAGATACTTATACATTGTTTATATTTTTAGGTCATTGTCCTCATTTGATGCACATTTGTTTACAGATTATTTAATATTCTGACATGAAGTCTTAGTCCTTGAGTATTGAATAATATAGGTAAATAGTTGTTCATGTTTGTTATACATATAGTCAGATTAACTAGGTTCTTTAGATACATAGAGATTATATTCTGGCCAGACAGGTAATCTTCAACCACTTCAAGGATCTGTAGACCATGGCATTTAAATAACTTAGGGTTCTATTGACATGATACATGATTGCTCCTGACAGCACCAATCTATACCCAAGAGAATATTGAGAACCAAAGATACTCCACTTGGAGTTTGTTTTCTTCTTGGCACAATTGGCCTTTGGGTAATGAACTGCCCATGCCTCAACCACTGGCAAAATACATGGTATCTGGACTGAATAAGCAGGACACAAGGAAAAGGATGGTCAAACCTTGCCAAGACAGGGTAAGACAGTTCTGAAAAATTCTCTACCTCTGAATATGGTCTGTCAGTTATGCTAGGCCTTAGCCAAAGTAGGTTGCTTCAATGTCGCATATGAGACTTTGGGTGGTTGCTCAGGTAGTCAATTGTCTCTGTCATATACTGCTCAAGTCAAGTATTATCTCCTCTCAGGCCTTTGATGGGGTTGAAGATTAGATACTTGTAGTTACCTTCCTCTTATAATTTAGCCAAGCCTATTTCCAGTACAAGATGTAGACTCTTTGGAATAGAATGTTTATTAAAACATTTATCATGTGTTCTTTGCTTAATATTGTTTATGATATTTGTAATTTTATACTTGATATCAGTTCCTATTGTTTATAATTTTGTGTTGGATTTAGATTGCTCTTGTTTAGACAAAAGGGGGAGGTAATGGAGAAGCTTTGTTAGCCAATTATCTTCAAGAGGTGGGACCAAGTTAGGGTGTGGCTTTTGGGACCCAGAGAAAAATAGGCACTCAGCCCAGGTGCCTTCTCTCTGTGGTTCCCTTGTGGCACACCTGAGCTTGGACATCTCGTTCCTGTTTCGTGAGGTTTTTCCCCTTGTAACAAATACAAATATAATTGTTTATCTTTTAGCTAGCCTGGTTATTCCTGAATTGAGCTAACTTCTACACACAAGTGTGCTGAATCCTATGTTTTGATTCCCTGATTGCCTTCTGCTGTTACAGGGAGTTTCCTTGGTGTCAACCCTGTCAGATGATCACTATATAATGGTTGTTATAAAAGGAAATATCCAGATCATGATTTTATATCTTTAAGCTCTTCAGCCTGGCTCTCCACTCTTATATCTTTGATGTCAGATGTATGAGGCTATGGGAATGTCTAGAAAATGCTGAGTTAGTATAGGTTTAATTGCCTTTTTTCTGTCTGTCTCTGTCTCATCAACCCTTCCTAAGTCACATGCACTCCTGAAACCACTGGAACAGCATTGTGATAATACTGAAAATACATTTTACCCTATACCCCACTGACAGTATTACTTAAAGGATCCAAACACAAAGCAAAGGACCAGCTTTTAAAGGGCTTTGAGATGCTTTGCTTACTCTATGAAGGGGGCACTGGTAGGGTTATACTTCAAGGCTGTCTGCACTACAACATGGGGTCACTTCTGTTTTGCTCATAGTTAATCCACCGGCTATGATTGGAATATAAATATGGGACTCAAATCACCTTTGTCTCAAGCCTAATTGAGAATGAGCAAGCTGAGCACATTTGGTAGCCGCAGAGAGGCTCCAAATTTGTGGTCCACATGGAACTCACACTTGAAGCATGCAAGCACGTCAGAGTGTTTTATCTTTGACAAGCAATGCTTTCCAGAGAGATGCCTAGCTGTAGCAAGTCAGTGTGGTCATGAACTGTGGTGTCATTTCTGGCAAGAACGTTCAAGTCTGCTTAATGTTACCATCAATTGCCATAATGCACTTTGACACTGTTTGGGATGTTACATGAGGTAATCCAACCTCTCTCATGTCAAAATTGAATCATGGAGTACTACCTTAGGAACCAAAAATTTCAACTACAATTTTGTTCTGCTTGACCCATGCTTTGGTACTGTGCTTTGGTCCTGTATGACAACACAATCAGTGTTATGAGGAATGTGGCTTAGATGTTTCCAGACCCATCATATATTTTAAACGGATTTTGAAAGTGATAAGAGCCATGGCTTTGCAATGGATTTTCTTACATTTCTTGTATGAGTGAAGTGCTTTACGTGTCAATGGTTCCTGTGGACACAGGTATCAATAGTGAAACTGAATATTTTAAAGGTTTACTCTTATTATTTTAAAATTATGTGTGTATGTGTTTCAGTATGTAGGCGTGTGCACATGAGTACATGTGTCTGGAGGATCCAGAAGAGGGTGCTAGATCTCCTGGAGCTGGAGTTACAGACAGATGTGAGCTGCCCAACGTTTATCCCACGAACTGAATTTTGATACCCTGCAAGAGCAGGATGTGCCCCTAACTAATGAGCCATCTCTTTAGCCCCAACTAAAAGATTTTAGAAAGGATTGTATACATGTAGTCATTATATGTGTTTATGCATATGGCTGTGCAGATGCCCTAGGGCTCAGATGAGGGGTTCAGAAGATAATTTACAAGCATCACCTCCCTACTTCCATCGTAGGGGTCCCGAGTTATCAAACTCAGATTTGCTAGCTTGGTGGCAAATATCATTAGCCAAGCAGGAAAAAAACAAGTTTAATTGAGCCTTGTCTTAGTGTCTTTTCCATTGCTGTGATAAAAAATACCATGACCAAAGTCAAATATAAGAGAAACATTTAATTTGGGGCTTAGAGTTTTAAAGGGGTAGAGTCTATGATGATGGAGCAAAGACATGGCAGCAGGAACAACTGAGAGCTTACATCCTGATCCACAAATTTGAAGCAGAGCAGAGACCCTAAGACTAACACTAGTCTTTAGAAATCTCAAATCACCTCCCGCCTCGCCAGTGGCACACTTCCTTGGACAAATCCATCTACTCTTTCCCAAACAGTTCCAACTGGGGACATATAATCAAATATGAGCCTATAGGGGCCATACTTATTCAGCCAAACATAAGCCTTTTATGCAGATGACAAGATAGCAAACAAGTAGATGAGATCATTAAGGATGAATTGTACACAGAAGTTTCTCTTTCTAGCAAGGCAATATTCAGGGAGGCTAGGATGTAAGTAATATCAGTCTGATTTTATGGACTCATTTTTTTATGAAAAATTTCACTTGGGGTTGGGTATTTGCCTTGGTAGTTCAGGACTCACCTAACAAGTGCAAGATCTTGAGTTCAGTTCCCAACTCTGAGGGAAAAAAGCCTATTTGATTCTGTGAAGCCTGGGCCTGAATGCAATTTAAACAAGACAGTTGTTTACTGTGCTACAAGCCATCTCCAATGGGATTCAGGAAGACAATCTTACAGCATAAGTACCTTCTCATCTCTGTGAATAAATAATTGTCGGACATAATGAGCATAGTTAGTGTCATTAAACTCAACAAGATGAAAGTGGACTTAACTGAGGGAGACTCGCTTCTGATTTCCATATTTACTATTTGAATGAGTAAAAAGTGCTCCTACAAGTCTTTCCTCCTCCCCCTGCAGTGCAGCAAGCAGTGAGTGCTCCTACAAGTCTTTCCTCCTCTCCCTGCAGTGCAGCAGGCAGTGAGTGCTCCTGCACAGCCTCCCCTCCTCTCCCTGCAGTGCAGCAAGCAGTGAGTGCTCCTGCACAGCCTCCCCTCCTCTCCCTGCAGTGCAGCAGGCAGTGAGTGCTCCTTAACAGCCTCCCCTCCTCTCCCTGCAGTGCAGCAAGCAGTGAGTGCTCCTGCACAGCCTCTCCTCCTCTCCCTGCAGTGCAGCAGACAGTGAGTGCTCCTGCACAGCCTCCCCTCTTCTCCCTGCAGTGCAGCAGGCAGTGCGTGCTCCTGCAAGCCTCCCCTCTTCTCCTTGCAGTACAGCAAGCAGTGAGTGCTCCTGCAGAACCTCTCTCTCCTCTCCCTGCAGTAGAGTAAATACTGCTCATGTGCCTTTCTCGTCCTCCACCAAGGATGGTCAGTTTCTGAGCACACATACAATGGTTAGCAGGATGTAGGTGAATAAGTGCTGAGAGGCTGCTGATCAGTTACACTGTAAATCCCGGTTCCTGATTGGTATTCCATTTTATTCTGAAGTGTAAGGAAATACATGTTGAGATTTAGAGGCTAGTTTATGTCCCCATCTGGCCCTGATTCTGCACATACAGTTGTACATCATGAATCTACAGCTTTGCTTTATGCCTCCGTGTTCCTGTTTGATTTGAAACTGAAATTTTACTCAGCACTAACTGAAGAAGTTGGCTGTGAATGGTTTTTATATTATTTTAAAATGAAACAGATAAGATGTTAAATCTTTAAGATGATGTCTGAAATCAAGTAAGGTTGCCTTTGGAAACAATGAATCGTATCTTTGCATGCGCATCCCCCACAGGGTTTGCACAGGGTTTTTCCTTTTCATTTATTATTAAACTTAGCAATATTAATATTTATTAAATACCTATGGGGTGCCAGTAACAACTCAGAGTACATTAAAGAGGTAGCTCCTAGTGTCAAAAATCTTAAAAAGCTGTTATATGCCATTGCACTCTGGTCAGGGAGAAAATGATTTTACACTCAGATATGTGACTCATGTTTTCTTTGTTTAGAATGGATCCATCTGACAAATGGAGTTCTAGGTCGGCTTTGGCTGCAAAACCTGCAGCAAATACTGTGGAGGGTACATTTCTACATTCTAACATTTTCCCAAAATTTAATTCAATTAGAAAAGAAGATGAAGATGGATGGGAGAGAGAAAAACCACTGAAAGGAAGTAGATGTAGGGACTAAGTGGGACAGACCTTTCCTGCTTTGGAAATGAACCGCAGAACCTAATGAGAGTGTGCACAGCCACAGACAGATAATTCAGATGGATTTTTTTCATTCAAATGACACAAGACAAAGAGCCCTTAATGAAAATCAAAGGGAAATAAAGTCAGCACAGCCATCAGGAAGCACTTTTTCACTCTGCAGGCAGCAGGATTGGAACAGTCCTTCAGGTACAGCCTTTAATGTGAGGGACATAGGAGCCATTCAGCAAAGGATGCTTAAATTCTTATCGCTTCAGTGATCTATTTTCCTTACTTCTCATTTTAAAACTGTTCAAACAATAATTTTCAGGCCCTAATTATAATCATAACAAAAACTGTATAAGTATGTCCACAAGAAGTCTCCAGAAGCAAATGGCAGGAGCTAAAGGGAATTCTAAATACATGCATGGAGTCAAAACTGTGTCCTTCCAATCCTGTAGGTAAGAAAGAAAATGTGTGAGCTCATGGAGGCTACTTGAGAGGCACCTTGTCAAATGCATTTACTTTTCAACGCTCAGCCTGTGACTTTAATATGCTAAATACTTAAAATTTAGTGGTCATTTTTGATATCAAGTAAATACCTTTAGTTTCTGAGAAAATAAGCTTTATAAATATAAAAATGTCTTTAGTTTCTGTGAAAAAATATATTTAAAAGACATTAGATGTATGTTAAAAGTACATGAGAAATCCAAAATGTATACCAAAAGCAATTTAAATATCTGAACAAAAAGAGTTAATGAAGCAAAAATCTTGGAAAAGGCCTTAAGAAGCCATGTGTGATATTATTTATGATATTATTTTTTATGAAAGTCTCCTACTCTTCTAAACATACACACACAACAAACACCCCATAGACATGGACTAAATTGCACAACTTTACCACAGCTTATAAACTCATTGACTGAAAAAAAAGAATAAGAATATTGCCATTTTTCATGCTTCTGCTTTTAGGAGTTTACACTGTACACGGTAGCATGATATGCTCAGCTAAATTGCTTTGATGGTGCCTCTTAGTTTCATCTTTTTCTCAAATGTTCTTCTAGATCCAGGTAGCTAATCTTTCATTTATTCTCCCCTCCTGCTTTCTGAGGATACATAATTAACATTTCCTGGCTAAGCAACTGGAAAAGGAAGATCAAAGCACCACTACTGACCTTTAGAAGTTTAGTTGGCACAATTACTAACATGATAGCAAGATAAATAAAAGGCATAAGGAATATTAAAATATTTCTATACATTCTGTCCTAGTGGCATACAGAAAGGCACAACAATCATAGTGGGAAATCAGAGAAGGATTTCTAGGAAAGAAGTTGCTTCAAGGACAAGCAGAGGTTAACTGAACAGAGACAGTCATGATGGACATCGGAATTCGAGGGAACAGCATGTGAAGGGGTATCGTGGTATGTTAGACAAACTGACACCATTCAGAGCAGAAAGGAGGGTGCATCTGTATAAGACACTGACAGAAGTCTATAGGACACATGACTAACACATATGACAGTGTGTTGCTGGCCTTCACTCTGGACCGAAGTGAGTCATGGAAAGACTCTATGTAGCCAATGTAAGAAAACTAGCTAGGAGTCTGTTCAGAAGTCCATATAATAAATTAAATATCCTGAAATAACATAGAAACAGGTATAGTTAGCAAGAAAAAGTTGGGTTCAAGATGTATCTTGAACTTGTAAATTACTAGTTAACTGCCCAAACCCACTGAGTGTGAGGAAAAAATTAGAGAAGACATGAGTGTGGTTTTTAATAAATTTTTTAATTATGCATCTCTATTGGAACTTATGGCAGAGGAAGTGAACTTCGGAACACAAGAAATCATTCCTGGCATCACAAACATAAATAATAATTAGAAATTATCAATAATCAATGATGGTGAGTAAAAATACATAATGGAATGTAGAAATAATGTCCAGAAGAAAAAAACTAGAACAAAATATAATTCTCTTTTTTACATAGCAAGGGAAGAAACTACAAAATATAATTCTTATGAGAAGGAGGAAGAAGCCTGAAGACATAGAGTCAAATTTGTAATTTTTTCTTTATCAATCTTTAAATACTAGCTGTTTTTAAAATGTATGTATGCATTCATTTAATAAAAGAACTGATTTTCTTTTGTGTATAATATGACATATTTCTGTGTATAAAATGAGCACAAAATCAATGAAGACAGCAGACACAGAAACACCAAAATAGTTGAATAAAACATTTGAATACATACGTTGAATGTACAGAAGAATGGTATCTTCATACATATCATTTATACTTAGATCATACATGCCCATGTCATTACCCTTCTCTCCTTCTCCTCCCCTGTTCATTTGTGTCCTCTTCACAAATAGTCTTTTTCCTACATTGATGTCTTCTTAAAAATTCTACATTCAATATGAAAAGAAAATGTAATATTTGTTATTTTGAGCCGATTCTGTTTCACTTTGCTTAACATAATGACCTCCAATGTTCTGTCCATTTTCATCATGTGATTCTACTCTTATAGCTGAATATACTTATTATAGCTGAATATAAATACAAACTACAACATTCTGGGCTTGTTACCATTATACACACACACTCACACAAACACACACACATATAAACACTTACATTCACATACACACACATATATGTATACATGCATCACATTTTCTTTTTCCTTTCACCTACTTTTAGCAAACTATGATGTGGAATGCCCCTCTGTATGCTGTGAATATATTTTTATTACCATTGACTAATAAAGAATCTGTTTTGGCCTATGGCAGGACAGCATATAGCTAGGCTGGAAGGCAAAGGGAGAAAGAAGATGGAGTCAGAGAGATACAAGCAGCCACCGGAGAAGCAAGAAGTGAGGTAACACCACAGCCATGTGACTATACATATATATATTATATATATATATATAAAATAGAAATGGGTTAAAGATGTAAAAATAGTAATAAGCCTGAGCTATTAGTCAAACAGTTTGTAATTAATATTAAATCTTAGAATGGCAGGCAGGAGAGAAACCCCTAGTTACAAATAGTGCCCACCATCTGGCATGGATCCACATAAGACGTAAAAAAGCTTTTAAAAACGAAAAGAGGGCTTCTAGACCCATAAAAATGGGAGTCAAGCACAGTTTCTTGGCAGCCACATTTTTTTCAGATAGGTTGCTTGCTGGGGACAAAACGATGCCTGGTTTCTTTAAGAGATGGCTTCCTGGTATGTACTGGCAACACAAAAGTCTTTTCTGAGTTCCTGCTATAGCACACTTGAATGGGGTTTGTAGGCAGCATGTTACAAGCTACTTGATGGCAGCATGAACCTGCTGCATCCCTAGAGTTTGGGGGCAGTGAACATGGCTCCCAGAGCTATTGGTGAACTTACCTCAGCCAGGTTGGAAACCTGAGCAGGACAGAGCCAACAGCCAAAGCCTTGGCTTTGGTCCTAGCCATGCCCGCTTAGCATTTTTAAAACTCTCCTGGTCAGAAAATGACTACAGATGCACAATAAAGACAGATTCAGACAAAAGGGCTCTAAATGGGTCATAATGTATTTGATAAATTTGTATGGGATTGTGAAGGAGAGGATAAAGTATAGACAAAGTCATAGATTAAAAGAATAATTAAAGATATTAAGCAGATTCTTAAAAAGGAAATAGAATAATAAAAAAAATTATAATGAGCCTTGTAAAAATGGAAAATACACAGAAAGTTGGGTTATATATATTATTATGATTTCTTTGAATTTTGACTATTAATGCAGAGAGACATTTGGTTGTAGTGACTGCTAAGCTAAACCAGCAAAAGATAGTATGACTTCAAAATTTGGGTCCAAGGATATGCTGCTTTGGAAAAGACGTTCTGCTTTTGTTTCCATGGAAGATAAAAAGCTGTGGATTAATTCCAGACTAATATGATTTGGTCAAGAAAGAACCCCTGGGAGGTCTCCAATGGAACGATGACCCAGATGATATAACACCCAGAACAGTTTCAAGGCAACTGGCTGAGATGATATGGCCTCACAGACTACTATAGCCAAGATTTAACCATAATTCTAAATTTTCTCAGGAACCCCATAAGATAATCAGTGACCCAATCAGTAGGAAATAGTATACAAACCTATGCCAAAATTCTCAAAACATTGTTTATAAATGATTGCTTTCAGTTAAAGGGAGTTGGTTATAAATGATTAATGGTCATAATCCATCTCTTTTTAAAGAAAAAGGGGGATATAATAAAGAAATGATGACAAAATGTAGATTATTGAATGTGCTTTAATCCAAAAAGCAACTGCTACTCTCAAACTACTTTACATTGGCATGGATTTTGGTTTGATACAAATATATGATCAATTTTGTTATAATAAATGTATATTTCTACTCTTGTTTGAGGTATTATGTTTATGCAGATCATATAAAAATTTAATATGATATGGAATTTTCCTCTGTATGCTATGAATATGTTTTATTGCCATTGGTTAAAAAATAAGCTGCTTTCAGCAAATGGCTTAACAGAATATAGCCAGGCTGGAAAAGATATAGAGAGAGAGTAGGTGGTGTCAGTGAGATGCCATGTAGCTGCCACAGGAAACAGACACACTAGGACCTTGCCAGTAAACTATTAGCATCATGGTAAAATATAAAATAATAGAAACATGTTAATTTAAGATATAAGAGCTATCTGTAAATATACTTAAGCTATTGGCCAAACAGTATTGCAAATAATATAGTTTTGTGTGATTATCATGGGTCTGGGAAGCCAGGAACAAATGAGCAGTCTCCACCAACAGTAATGTATAGTTAAGAAATACAAGTTAATAGCCATTTATAATAATCAAACTTATAGTCATGTTAGTTAGGTTTTCTAGATATGCAGATATATATTTCAAATAAATAAATGATCTTCAAACACTTCAAAGACCTACAGAATATGGCATTTAAAATATTTTAAGAACTTAGACTTTTCTTGACAGTGAGACACATTTGCTCCTGGAAACACCAATTATTTTAAGACGATGATGGGTATAAAGAAGATTACTATGGAGTTGGTTAGCCATTTGGAAAAGAAACTGCTCTTGCCTGGACTGCTTGACAATAGTCTGTATAAACTAGACATGCAGAACTCACAGAAAAATAACTGTGGACCTTGCCAAAACAAGGCAGGATAGTTCTTTGGGGTTTCTGCTTCATGGAAGAGTCTGCAAGACATTATACAGAACACAGAAGAAAACAACTGATAAATTTTGTCAAAATAGGTGGGACAGTCCTTCAAATTTTCTGATTCATGGAGAAATCTTCCAGATACTCTAGGCTTATAGGCTAAGGATGAATGCCCCAATGTTACAAAAGAACTTTGGGTGACTGTCCAGGCAACCAGTTATCTCTCATTTCTAGAGCTTTGGAAGTTGCTTGCAATACATTTCCTGTTTACTCAGGTAATATTATATCCTTCTGAGATCTTTAATAGAGTTGAAGACTAGATAGTTATAATAATAGTTTTCCTTTGTTATGATAAAAGATAAATTAGATATGAAACTTTAGATTCACAAAGATAGGATAGATGATAGAATATTTTCTTTAATTTTGTCAATACAAATAGACTAAATATTGTAACTGTAATTCTTGCTAATAACCATTTTGGCATATGTAATTTTACTATGTTAAAGTTAAAACTTTCCTTTTTAATTAGACAGAAAAGAGAGATGATGTGGGATGCCCTTCTGTACGCTGTGACTATATCTTATTACCACCTGTTAATAACGAAACTGATTTGGCCAATAGCCAGACAGAATATAGCCAGGTGGGAAATCCAAGCACAGAGACAGATGGAAAAAAGTTGGAGTCAGAGAGACACAAGCAGCCACAAGAGAAGCAAGATTTAAGGTAATGCCACAAATCTTGTGAAAAATTATAAGCTAATAGAAATGGGTTAGTTTAATTTGTAAGAGCTAGTTAATAATAAGTCTGAACTAATAGGCCAAACAGTATGTAATTAATATTAATCTTCTAAATGGTTATTTTAAAAGTGACTGTGGGACCAGGCAAGAAGAGAAACATCCAGTTCTACATCTAAGATGACTACACAATTTTTAACTATTTTGGATCATATGGTGATGAGCATGGTGTGTATTTTTCTCTATTTTATGCTGATATTGATTCTTTATGCTTATCCCCAAAACTATATAGCTTGATGATATGGTAGCTCTAGTCTTAGTTTTGAGGAACTTCCTTACCAGTACCTAGAATGACTGCATTAATTTTCATTCCCTCCAATGTATACAAGGATTCCTCCTACCCCATTTGCCACCAACATCATCCCACGTATTATTATTGGTGGCTTGGTAGTAGCTATTCTGACTACAGTGAGATGGAATCTCAATGTAGTTTTCATTTGCTTTTCTCTGTGGTTAAAACTGTTGAGCATTTCTTATACATTTTCTGGTTATTTTTACTTCTTTGAGAACTATATGTTCATTTTATTTGCATACTTTTAATTGGACATTTGTTTTTGGTTTTTTGGCATAGTCTAGATAAAAAACATCAAATTAATAGCTGATAAGTATTTCCTTCCATTCTCTATGCTGTCTCTTCATTCTGGTGTTTCTATTGCTATGAGTAATCCAAAATACTATGGAATTCTGTTCATTAAATTTTGCCATTGCTTTCTTAGTTATTAGCAGATTATTCAGAAAGTTGTTGCCTATGCATAGACCTTGAAGATTTTTTCCCTATGTTTTCCTATATCAATACCACAGTTTCAAGCCTTACCCTAAGACCTTTTATTCATTTGAATTGGTCTTTATGCCAAGTGCAGTTTCTGATCTGTTGGCTATGATAAAACATTCTGTCAGAAACTGCTTAAGGGAGAAAGGATGCATTTGTCTTAGGGAAGTGAAATCCTTCATGGCAGAGAAGACATGGCAAAAAGCAAGGAAGCCATAGATGCAGGATTAAGAAAGTTGCCAGATCATTTTGCATCCATGTGTGAATGGAGAACAGGAAGTGGGACCAGGCTATGAGCCCTCCATGCGCATCCCTAGTGACAGACCTTCTGCATCAAGGCTCCACCTCCTAAAGGCTTCATAACCTTCTCAAACAAAATCAGCAGCTAAAAACTAAGTGTTCATACATACAAGCCACTGAAAGGCATTGAAACCACAGTAATGAGATAAAGTTTCAGTCTTTGACATATGGAAGTACCCAGTTTTCCCAGGACCATTTGTTTAAAAAGATGCTGTCTTCTCCAACATGTACTTTTGAAAACTTTGCCAAAACTTAGGTGACTGTGGTTATATGAGTTATTTTCTTGGTCTTTTATTTTATTCCATTGCTTTGTGTCTGGTTTTCTGACTCTAACATGCTAAATTTGTTACTATGGTTGCAGTGTGACTTAAAAAACTGGGTATCATGACACTTCCAGCATTGCTCTTACTGCTCAGAATTACCTTTGGCTATTTGTGGTCCTTCATGTTTCCATATTATTGTTTCTTTTGGTTCTGTAAATAATGTTGGTCAGACACTTAAGAAATTTGTTAAGGATGAAAAAGAGAAAGACAGGGAGGAAGAAGAGAAAGTAGGGGTTCATGAAGTGTGTTTCTTCAGAAAATGTGAAGCATTGGAGCTTAAAGAGGATTCCAAACTCATGTAATTACATTTTGAGTTTAGAATGAGGTTATGAGGTGATTGAGGGCACACGATGGAATTCAAAATGTCCACTTTACTACTGGTTGCAGTCAGATTAGATCAGACACATCAGCAGGTAGGTCCCTGTTGACAATCTACTCATGTCTACACCTTGGAAAACCCAACTGTTGTCCTAAGTCTGCTAAACTCCAATGGAAGAGATGGAGATGGGGCTCAGAGTCTCTTTCACAGTGCAAGTTAGTGCCCCTGAATCTGGCCTGTCACATTCCGGAAGCTGGAGCAAATCAAACAAACCTATGCTATAAACAAACAAATGAGACAATTAAAACACACACACACACAACACAACACAATACAAATGAGGGCAAGCATTACCACTTTTATTTTCTCAATTTTCACAAAGTGAATGAGTTACAAATATCAGTTGGAAGGTGGAGTCTATTTGCAGGAATGGAAAAAGCAACAATACTTCTCTCCATAAGAGAATGTTAGGAATATCTGAAAATATTAGTTTCCAAAGAGCTTAAGATGAAGAAAAAATCTGAAAATTTGGCCCCCAAGGTTATTAGGTCACAGTATTCAGAAGGTCACTGAATATGTCACTCAGGTACAGGTGACACTTTTCCTCCTTGAGTCTCAAGAACCAACTGATGAGGCAGTAAGAAGCTGATGCAAAGCCTTGTCAGCAGTTCCTGTCACGTGTTCCTGAGCTGTTCCCAGCAGTGAGGTACAACCAAATGACTGCTCAGTTAGTGGAAAAGCGTGGTGTGGCTTGAAGAGATAGTTTCCAGGGAGAAGCAGAGCGGAAGAGGGAGAGAGATTCATTAAACACTATAAACAAGATGTAAATCAATTCTTTTTCTCATTGAATAAATTGGTGGTGACATTTTCAAAAAATATGTGCGTTGTAAGACAATGTAAACAAAATACACAACTAAGAAACGATCTAACATTCCTAAGATTAGTGTGCCTCTGTTCACATCTTCTGTGTCTAATTCTCACTGATAAACAAGGCAAAAATCTGTTCATACAGAAAATCAATTCTCAAAATACTTGTATGATTATGAACAGCTTGCTTTTGTAAAACACGGCCTTGGCCTTCTAGCCCCAATGAGTGAGCTCATGGTTTCCATTAGACTGAGGTCTTGATGGTGCATTGCACTCCACAATGCATTGTTTAGTAAGTTTCATGGCTAGAAGGACCTGAAGGATGTCCTGACAAGTGACTCCAGTCCTCTCAAAAGATCTGTATTCAGCATCTGAAGAGATGTATCATGTGAGCATCATTTTAGAAAAAAAACATAAAAAGCATACTTTGCATCCAATTGATTTCACAATCAAGTGTTCATTGAAGCTTGCCAAGGAGTTATAAGTCCTAACTAACCTCAGATGGGAACTATGAACTATCTTCTCAAAATTCTACCGTGTTTATAGTTCCTGCCTGTGTGGCTTCAGCTTATTATATAAGATAGTACATGATATTCTGATGTATTAACCAAGTATGAGTTTAGTTGATTAAGTAGGTAATAGAAGCCAGCTTCAGTGCTATACATCTGTAGTCCCAGCTATATTAGAGGCTAAGGTGGGAAGACCGTGTTTGCCTCAAGAGTTCAAACCCAATCTGAACAACTTAGAATTCACCTGCAAAACAAAGGCCAAAATAAGAAACCTGGTAAAGGAAAGCGTGTTGGTTAATCTTCACAAGGCCACCTGATCTAAGCAAGCCAACGAGATGGAGGTTAGAGCAGCAGCAGAAGTGAGGTCCCCGAGGGGGTGGGAAAGCTGAGAGAGAATGAGGATGGCAGAGTTGGGTCAGAAAGTGAAAGGGGAAAGAAAGCAGCTGGCAGCATGCATGGGAGCTGCAGAATAATATATGACTTAAAACTCTCTTGGAAAAACATAGAATCATCTATACATAAGAATCTGCATACAGATTCGTGGCCACGAGCTAAGAATGGTGTATTTATTTCAGAAAGTGTATATTTAAAGAAAAAATGTGAGCCCAGGTGTGTGGAAAGATTGGGTTTTAAAGGCTATACTCAAGGATGTGAAGATGCATGTATATATGGGGGGATATAGTCTCACCTCCTCAATGGAAGATGAACCTGAATGTGATGCTTTCAGACAAGTGGCTAAAGGCTAAAATGATTTCCCACTTTTTTAAAAAAATTGATCAAGTTATTTGAAAAAGCTCTGCCAAACCCAATCCATTTCCTTCACTTTCTCCCTCACTGCCCAGGGGTTCCCTGAGGTGGTAAGAGTACTCTGGAAAAACAAGTGTAACAGGAAGAAACCAACTTGAGCAGTTTGGTATTCCTCCTGGTCCCTGAACAGAGCATTGCCCTGAAAGATCTTTAGTGTCCCAGTGACATTAGAGAACCCTCACTGTAAGCCCACAATGACTAGTTTTGAAGTTCGTGAAGAAAAATGATCATTTTTACAAGGAATGGCTGTAAATATGAGAGGTTTTATGGTCCTCCTTTCAGAAATTACTGATGCCTCTCTAGAATCTGACAGCTACCATATGCAAATTGGAAAACCACTCCTTAGTAAATTTATATGCATCTTCTAAGAATATCGCACTTTGACTTTTACAGAGAGCTGTAGAACACGGAGGCAGAGGCAGTCTGTTCAGAAGCTGGTTGTCAAGGCAACTGTACCTTCATCCAATAAGAAAACCAAAGGAATTTTCTAACAGCATATTGGGGAGGAAATATTTAAGCATTTATTGTCCTCCTGTGTGTATTCCATTGATCTAAAGACAATTATCACCAGTAGCTTATTAATTGCCTCAGCAATAGCTTCTATTGAATCCTCAGCAAGACATGAAATCAATGTGGTTACAGGTGTAAGTACTTACTTTGGATCGCATGGCATTTAGGCATATGTTAGAAAAAGTTTGGGAATTAACAGGAGAATAAGAACTAAATCCTTCTCATCTTGTGTGGCAAGTGTTAGGACTGTTCGATTTTCTATCAACTACGAAACCCAACACACTGTTGCAATGCACGCTGCTCGTCTTCATTCACAGTTCTGAGACACACAGAGACCAAGAAATAAAGGCAATGCAGAGTGAAACAAGTAAAGAATGGTTGAGAACAAGAATCTGGGTGGCATCTGTGTAGTGATAAGGGAGCGGGCCTGCTTTCATCCCATCCGGCTCCCGCACGGTTAGCTTATACACCCGAAATAACAACATACAAATTGTATTCATTTAAGCATTGTCTGGCCCATTAGTTCTAGCTTCTTCTTAGCTAACTCTCATATCTTGATTAACCCATTTCTAATAATCTGTGTAGCACCACGAGGTGGTGGCTT
>LOJH01027122.1:3465-14028 GCA_001685095.1 Ellobius talpinus
GTGTGCGTGTGCGTGTGTGTGTGTGTGATATGCAATTAGGGCAGGACTGTACCTTCTGATCACTATGAAGAATACTGTTTCTTTGTTTAGACACAGAATCCATACATATCTACTCACTCTTTTTTGATCTAAATGATAGATGTATGTCTTTTTTATAGCTCTCTATATTCTCCATTCCTCAGTGATTTCAATCTGAATAAGAGGCATATTTTTGTGATCACCATTAATATCTTCCAAATAATATTCCACCTTGCTTATAAAAATATTTCAATAAATTCAATTTTTGCTGAGTGAGTGATTTTAGGCTCCACTTGCTGATACCTAATACTGATAGAAGCAGTGAAATAGTTCATCTCATTAAAATTATTAAGTGAAAATTTGTTGAAACATATTCATAGATATATCCATTTTCTGGGGCCTCCAGATATATTGTTAATTCTTTAACATGCTAATCTCCTTTTTTGGCTGGAAAAACAATTGGCTTAAGATCTAAGAGCAGATTCACACTTGTAACAACAAGCCCAAGGAACATATCTCACAGAAGTAGGAGGGGAAATTAAGATCATTTTTAATATTAAGAAGAAAAACAGGACTTCTACTGACTAATACTTGAATCTGAGGAGTGGTTAATTCTTATTAATTCATAGTTTAGAACCATAACTATTTGACCTCCCCAAGAGCAAAACGCCATAGGAACCTGCTTTTGACCTTTCAAAATTGATGTCAATTACTCTGGTTGTATGCTGACGTGGATCATCTTCAGTCAGGGGAGCTTGTGACTTGAATCCAGGATTAATCACCTGATATTTACTATCTCTTGAGATCTTATAGCACCTTTTCCATAGTTTCAAAAACAAGAATCCTTATAGATTTTTAGACCATGCAGATGAAAGTTCATTGCCAAAGTGAAAACGTCAATGTCTTAAGTAGTTGAAACAGAGTAATCTAAAATTACTAACTTATTAAAATGAGTTACCATTCCAATCAATATTAAGGGTTTCTACCTTGCAATCCATGTTATTCATCATTAATTTGATTTAAAATGTTTTGGATGGAGTTCATGCTAACATTTGCTATAATGTGTACATGACCACAGAAAAGCTTAAGACAAGAAAGTGGCCTTACTTTTCCTATATGTTTTAGCCAAACATATGATTCACAAGGGAAATTACAACAACAGTTTGTCTGCTTTTAAGCCACTAGTCTCTTCGGAATTGTGTACAGAATAGGCCTTACTTGAATTATGCAACCTAGGAACTCACTATTAAATAAATTTCAACTAGAATTATTATACATTTCCAGAAATATTTTCATGTCTATTAATTCTTCTTTATGTAATTTGTATTAATTAATGAGAGAATCTCTGCTTGGTGAGGAACAAATTTTCTTGCTGGGTGGACTTCCTTTGTCCTTCAAATCCTACAGTTCTGCGTCTGTGGCCCTGAGGTCCTTGCTCTACCTGCTTTTTTATGAATCATAAGGGAAAATATCAAAGATTATTGAAGGACAGCCAGGAAGCTAAGAAAATGTTGAAGGAAACTAGCACAAAAATGTTTGGGGGAATCATAAGAATACCAAAGAAGGCCAAGGAATATCAAATCAAAAACACTTTAAACTCAAACCCTGAGGCTAATATCATAACCCCATTTCCAAATTACCAATGTGAGAAAATCTATGGTGTATAAGTTCTCTTCTCCTTCATTAATTGGTTCCTAAATATCAGATGATATTTAAGCAGATGAATAGTTCTACAAATGGAAAGACATGAGCAGTAATATATCCAATGGACAGAAATGCTTGTCTGTATAGAAGTAGGGAGTCGCTGATCTTGGCTGTCAAGTTGTCTGCATCAGCAGTTAAGTAAAACAAAAGCTTTGGGGCACTCTTCTGATGGGTTTTCTCTATCAGATTATTTGAAGTAGGTGACACTTTCTGGTGGCAGGCCAGATTAAGGGGAATGAATGTCGGTACTTATGAGTATATCCTGGCATGCTTAATCTTTAGAAGCAAGGGAGCTTGTGACTTGAATCCAGGGGTAATGAACTTAGGTTTATCAGCTCTTAAGATCCTACAGTCCCTTTGCCACACTTAAACAAGAATCATAACAGATTTCTAAACCAGGTAGGAAATAATCCATTGCTCAAGTGGAAAATCAAAAACAAAATGTCTTAAGCAGCAAAGCATGTAATAAGTTAAAATTATTAACTCATCAAAATGAGTTAAAATTTTAATCCATGTTAAGGTCTTTATGTTTTAAGTCATGTTGTTTATCATAAATTTTGTCTTAAAATAGTGATCTAGAGTTCAAGATTCCAAGAACAGGTAATAGCTTATCATTAACATTTAGCCAATAAGACCAATTTAGGTCTTGATTCTAAAGTTCTTCCATTGGTAATGACCATTAAGGACTCTATCATCTCATAATATTTTGAATCTTTCTGGTTAGTAAGATAACTGGAAATATAATATTTTTTTCTTTCTGCACATCAGAAAGGTTAAGAAATAAATTGTATATGTTCATATTATTTTGGCTTCACTAAAAATTAAGAATGTTAAATTGTCTATATCCAAATGTAAATCTTTTAGAAAATCTTTATATCCTCTAAACTGTGATAATATTGTTTGTCAGGTTTATTAGAATAAAATGCCTCTCTCTGAAAGTGATGATAAATTCCACTCCAAAAATACCACAGAATCATTAAAATGCTATATTTATACTAGCTTCAAATAAAAGATGTCTTGCATACCATTCAGTAACTAGCAAACAAGAGACATGAAATTCATATAATGAAACCAATTGAAATGTTCAGTATAAAATCATGGTTTTAGGGAATTGGCAGAAGATAATACAGGTCTGTGAGATTTCTATTTATTTAAATAATCCTGCTTCTGATTTTGTGTATATCTATATATACTTTTGAAAATCATTAACAGCATCTAATTAGATTTTTGTATACAGCTTAAAAAACACAATCATATATATGCGCTCAATTTTCTTTTTCCATTTATCTGTTGTGGGCATCAAAGATTGTTATTTTACTATTGTAAATAGTACAGTAATAAACATATGTGAAAGTATCTCCATTGAAAAATACAGAATTCTTTGGACATATGCCCAAGGATGGTATAGTTGGATCATACTTACTTTTATTTTTATTTATTTAGGAAGACATATGCTGGTTTTCATGGTGACTACACCTCTTAAAGCCTCCTCCCTCAAACTATGCAATAATTCCCTTTCCCCACTCTCTCTACTGAATTGGTTATTTGTTTTCTTCATGTTTTCCATTCTGATTGGGTTGAGATGGATTATCATTATCCATATTACAAAAAATGGTCTTCTGATTTAACAGAATTCCTTTCAACATCTAAATAATTGGTTTAGAGAAGTAGGAAATCAAATAATAAACTTCATATGGAAAATTAAAACAAATAACCCAAAATAGTCAACACAATTTTAAGCATAAAAAATGTTAAACTACTAAATACATGATTTCAAATAACACTACAGAGCTTTAATGACAAGGGCATCATGACACTTGTACAAAAAACTGTTGGGTAATGGCATTGCAGACTGGGAGCAGAAATCATTTTAAAGTGTTCCAGCTAATAAATTTTATGACAAAATTGTCAAAAATGTAAATATTACAAGAATAGGCATGTCAAAAATGGTACTGGGAAACTCATTTTCTACATTCAAAAGAACAGATTTAATTCCACATTCCTTACCTTGCACAGAAATTAATCCAAAAGGATCAAATAATTTATCACAAGACCTATACTTTGACACTATCAGAGGAAAAGATGGAGAAAATATTTTAAATATAGGTATACATAAGAGAATTCTTCAGAAGCATAGGACAGAACCTGAGAATTAAAATGAGAATACATGATATTAAATACCTATTTCAGAGCAACAAAATCAGCCAAATGAAGAGATAATGCAGAGAATGGGCTAACCTTATTTCAATTGTCTAAGAGGAAAACTGTTAGTTTTTAAAATATTTGAATAAATTAGAATTGAACATCTATACGCAAATGCTTCCAAAGCAGTAAAAGGACTAGTGATCTGAATAGACAGTCCCCTGTGAAGAAACAGCAGACAATCGATACTGAAAAACAGACAGACAGCTGTTACCATCAAGCAAATGCAAATCACAATAAAAGGAGAATGAAACTCTGACAGATGAGAGCACAACACCAGTCCTACATTCCCGAGAGTCAAGGTCACCTACAAGGCAACATACATCTACACATCCTCACATTCTCACTGACTCTTTAAGCCTCAAGCATAGGTTTCAAAGATCTTGGTGTTTCAAAACTAAATTTCAATCCAAGGCAGAGTAATGCTCATGAAAACTTTTGTTATATATTCTTCTGTATGAAAAAAAGCAAGTTTCCTAATGCTAAGTGGTTGCTTTATTTGTTTTCTGTCACACATTGTAAATGGCCTTTAAAAGTCAGTAGCTATTACTCAAGAATAATGAGGTATATTATTTTCTCAGTGCACATGCAAATCTCCAATTAACAGTAATGAAATTTATGGCAGTGTCCTACTAAACGGACATCTACTTCAGTGTTTTAAAGGAAAGAACCTTTAGTTTTTGATTCCTACCTTTTTACCATCTAAGTGCAGACTGGCATAAATAAACAAATTAGTATTAAGCATCAATTTGATGCTTCCATTCATTTTGACATTCTGAAACACTGTCTTTAAAAGGTTTATAAAACTGAGATACAGCTTCAGCTATCAGTTAAAATTATACTTGCATTAATCTCAGAATTATAAACAGTAAACAGGAACAAGGCTATACTTTCAGGGATCATTTCTGCAGTTTCTTAAAGAGAAGATTCTCTGTGTAGGGTATCCTAGACCACAAGGACAAGTAGAAGAGTTCCCATTAAAGCGTGCAGCTTGCTCGAGGTGCTGTTTTTCGGGAGCTGCCTGCTGCTATTGATGGTTGTTCTTCTCTTCCTTTGATGGGGGGTGCAGTTTGAATGGAAAAGAAAGGAAAGAAAGGAAGGAGGGAGGAGGGACAGAGGGAAGAAGGAGGGAAGGAAGAAAGAAAGAAGGAAAAGAGTAAACTGAGCATCAAGGAGAAATGTAGAAATGACAGATTTTCAAATATGTATGGCCAATAGTACTGCTTTTATTTTCAGACAAATTCAGAACTCAGAACATTATTATCTGTTTGATAAACAAGTGTATTTCCTTCTTAGGTACCTAACACTGTGGTATTCAATATAGTTAATCTTCCAATAGTCAATTATTCTATAAAACATGAAATACTATGTCACATATTAGTAATTGAAATAGTCTCTTAAAGTTTGTTTTAAGTTGTTTTTTTATTTTTATGGGTAGAGAAGAAGGCTGGTAATATGGTGCACATTCAAGGGACAACAGACAACTTGCAGGGTCAGTACTTTCCTGCCACCATGTGGGTAGTGGGAATTAAAATCGGGTTGACAGCCTTGTCAGCAAACACCTTTCCTCACAGAACCATCGTACTGGCCCTTTGAGACTGCTGTATAGTCTGAAACAGATGCAATAGTACAGTTACTTTTTATAAGTGCAAACACAGAATTTTCAGTATGACTTGTTGCCATATATGTGTGTTGGTTTCTTTATGAATGCCATGAAAAAATAAGAATATTAGGTAAAATTGTTGAAGTATAAATACTTACCAAGGAAAACTTACAGAAGAACTAAAGTTCCATTTATTGAATTAACTCAAGAAGAATAGAAGATAGGAAAATAAATAGAAGTTTGAGTTGGTACAATAAAAAGTAACTCTCTTGCTTCATAAATAAGCACTATAGTATGCATTTCTACGAAAAAATGATGTAGCTCCTATAATAAATAAGTATTTTAAGGCAGAACAAAATCATCTTCTGAATCTAAAATTGGTTATTTTTCTTCACAAATAATCATGGCTTATTAAGTAGAATCATCTTGCTGCTGAGATATTTAGCAAATATGTATTCATCTGGGGTGCAATGATATCTAAACACAGGAATATGATTATTTAATTTAAAGAAACTAAACTGTTAAAGCGAGAGGCAGGCTGTATTTTTCATGTAAACAAAATGTCTATGGAAAATTTATTGAATTCCTTGTGGCTATGCCTGGAAAAATGCCCAGGACACAGCAGGTATATGATAAATATGTTTCTGTGAAAATATTAATTGAACACCTCATCAGAAATCATATATGCAACATCTGAATGTATTTAAGTCTCTCTTTGACTTTAGTGTTAAAGGACAGTCACTTACAGTAGGAAACTACCTGACTTTGTGAGTAAAATATATGACTAAATATAGAAAGAATGTACAAATTATAATCATTTAATATAAATAGAATATATTACATGTAAAATAGAATTTGGTAGGAGAAATTTCTTCTAATAACATTTACTTCAGACAAATAATCTGCTTTGAAAATCATCTTTTTTACAATTATAAATTTTCTGTATATTAATTTTCTAGTTTATTCATAGAAATTAATATACCATCATATCAATGAATATATTCTTAAAAATCAGAAAAGGGAAAGAATATTTCAAAATGGTTAGTCTTATTTCTGTAATATTTTTATGGTTTTTTGAGTTAGATGAGTGAAATTATAATTATTTCTTTAAACTGCTGGGTGTTTTATTGTCTGTGCAACTTTGCACTAGTTTTACTAACAAAAATACTGACTTATCATGGGAAATGTGAATCAATACTAATTTAACCGAAGATGAGAAGATTTTGGTGTGATCATATATCTGACCCTGGTGCATTATTAAATGTAATTTTCATTTAAATTTTTAAGTATTGATTTGTAATATTATTATATCTTCGCTTATCATCATTTTAACATGATCATGAAAACGCTTGGGTGTTTCCCCACAATCCATACAGTGTTTTATCTCTAAACAGAGTATCATCAAGGTATATTGGACAGTATTCTAGTTTTTTAGTTTATTGTTAGCAGTTTTAATCCAGTGAATGACTGGGTACTTTATTGAACTCATCATTCTATGCTGCCTTTCAAAGATATAAAGATATTTTACATAGTGAAAGTATGAAACTATGTAAAATATCTTTATATGCTTTTCAAATGGCTGGGCCTTCACTAGGACTCTTCCTAGATATCCCGTTGCTGCCCTATGTTGTGGAGATTCTGCAACTTTGAGTCTACAGGCCAGGCCCCTTCGAACATTCCAGCAGATCATAGATGGGGTGGATGTTGTGGCAAGCCAAGTCATAACCAAGGATCTGTGCCTAGGCAGTTATAGAGTTGATATGCCAACCAGTTCTCCCCTCTCCTCACTATGAGGGTGACTTCTCCAGCATTGTCCCGGCTAATTCACCTCTTACAACCTGCTTTCCCTATCTTGGGGTCTGCTCTCTCACACAAGCACCATTAGGGCCAGCTCTATTGTGTTGCCCAGGAGTGGTGCAGCGCGGCTTTTTGCTTTCCGTTCTTCTGCAGTTGAGTGACAAGGATAGCCCTCCTGCTCTTAGGACATCAAGACCAGCTCCTCCACCTGTCTCAGGCATTGATGGGTGGAAGGTGGGGCCTGTCACATGAGTAATGGGGGCAACTCCTCCTTGTTCACTACTTCCGGGCTAGTTCACCTACACCTCCTTTGTGTTGCCCATTCTGTGTGCAGGGCTTGCTCTCCTGAGTGTCGCAGTTGGTGGGGGCCAAGCATAGCTCTTGCACTCTTATGGCCACAGGACCAGCTCTCACATCTGCCTAAGGCATCGATGGGTGCAGCAGCAAATCTTCCCCATCCATGCCACTACAAGGCAGATGGATAATGGTGACATCTCTCCATACTCACAATTCTGAAGCTGATTCACACACACTTGCACTAACAGGGTTAGCTCTACTGCCCTCCCCTGGCAAGGTGAAGAGGCTACTCTCCTGAGTGTTGCTTCTAGGGGATGTTGGGGACTATTCTCCCAATCTTCTGATTACAGGCCCAGCTCTCCCATTGCCTCAGGCTGTCCACCACTCAAGTCGCATCAAGACAGATGAGGAATGGTGGGAATGGTGACCGCTCTCTTGCTCACTAACTGGCTCGTCTCCAGGATTTGTGTGTGTGTGTGTGTGTGTGTGTGTTTGTGTGTGTGTGTGTGACCTCTTGGTCAACTCTATCACATAACTCAGGTGTTGGTGGTTGGGGTGGGGGAAAGATGAGAAATGGCGACAGCGTTCCCATGCTCACAACTTCAGGACTGTCTTACTCACCCCTGTGCTCTCAGGGCTGGCTCTATTGTGGTTCCCTAGAGAGGTGTAGGGCCTGCTCCCCTTAGTGTTGCAGCTTGTGGTAGGTAGGGATGGCTCTCCCACTCCCATTACCTCAAAATCAACTGTCTGTATTGCCTTAGGCATTGATAGGAGGCATGGAGGAAGGGTATCTCTCCCTGGCCATGCCTCCATGTGACAGATGAGCAGTGGGCTAGGTTTCCCACCCTCATGTTCTCAGGGTTGTCTTAACTGTGCTCTCTCACCAAGAGGCTCATCTCTGTTGTAATGCCCAGGCAAAGGGCTGGGCAAGCTTTCCCATGTTTTGCTGCTGGTGAAGGGGCCAGGACACTCACCATTTCAGCTTGCTACCTTTCTTTTTCTTCTCTTCAAATATTCCTCTGTCCACAGCACCTGAACTACTAGATGGGCCTGTATTTTCTCCTCAGAATCTGGCGTGGACCTTCCCACGACTGCTTGAATGTCTCCTTCTCCCACTTAGTTAGCTGTGATGCTGTATTGCAGTATGCTTCCTCATCATAAAGAGATCATTTAAGTGCCTAACCACCCAACACCATAGGCTCTTGTTTGGTGCGTTTGCCTGTGTTCCACCAAAACTGGCCACAAGGCATTGGGTGGGGCTTTTGCTGGAGTCTGGCTTCCAGCTGGGGTTAGAATCTCTGGCTGGTGCTTGGCTGCATACTTCCCAACCCAATCTCATGCATGGTGTGGGGTGGGGGCTTTGATCCACTAGTCATCTTTATATACCCATTATTTCTAACTCTGGTATAAACATCCAAAGGGAAAATTTTAGAAGATATTAATGGGAATTGATCACCATCCAGCATTCTTTAGAAAATTCCAGAATAATTGCATTAATGCATTGACATTAAAAAAAATGTGTCTTCTCTTTAGATTTAATTAACATGATTGGGGATTCAAGATATTATATTAATTTCTTGAGAAGAAAAGAAATTTAAAACATGTTTTACAACTATGAAATGAATTGGAAGAAGGTTATAAAGTTATTTATACTAACACTCAATACCCTACACATTAATTATGATTTAAACAAACCATATAATTTTGTAAGTGCCCAGTGGATGACAAAGATGATGGCCTTGTAGTCTAGATAGCTTCTCAATTTCTAGGCCCTCAAAGTGGAAGAAATTGCCACCAAAATAATTTATTGAAATGACCAAAGAGTAGTTTTCCTGCTCTGTAGCTCAGGATCCAGAAATATAGAGAAAATTTAGGAGGTGTTGCTTACATGTAGAAATAATAAGTGTATTGTCGTAGAAACTGTTTTGTTGCAGTGAAGAGACATAATAATGAAGGCAATTCTTATAAAAAGAAAGCATTCAATTTGGGGCTTGCTTACGAGGGCACTTATGGACATGAAATTGTACGCTTCTGGGGCAGGGCAATAGCGCAAGCACAAGCAAACGCATACAAACTCACAATCAGTAAGCAAGATCAGCTGACCAAAAGCAAGGTAACTAATGACGCATACTCCTAGCTAATAACGACATGCCAGCAGTGACCGCCAGTTTCAAAAGGACCAACCAGAAACATTCCTGCGGCAGCTTAATATCCCTAACCCCATAAAAAACCCCATAAAGATCTTCTGTATTGGAATCTCCCAGTGTCTATGCCATTGCCTCTGCATTGTCTCACCCACTGCCCCCTCCCCTCAGGAAACTGGGACTACACAGCAGGCAGTAGCAACAAACTGGCAAAAACTACATACTTCTTCACTCTGTAACCTCTATGATGCTTCCTGTTTCTCAGTCCATAAATACTATTGTTCAATTACACACCCAATTATAACCTCTTTCAATGAAATTTATATTTTATAAATTCAGACTTAATATCTTATTAAATTATGCAATGAACACATGTATAAAAGTATGATAACACACAATGAGGAGATTTTTAATTTTTAATTTTTTAATTTCAGCACAACCAATGGAATATAAAAGTTTTATTATTCTTACTATACAGAATTCAAAACATAACTCCCATGCACATTTGCCTATAAGGTACAATGTTATTTCCCTTTCATGATTCATTTTGATGTGCCTGTGTGTGTATGCCCATTGTGTGCTGGTGCCCATAGAAGCAGAAGAGGGCATCACAGACTCAGGAGCTGGAGTGAGAGACTGTTAGGAGCCACCTGAACTGGGTGGGGGGAATCTCAATTTTGCTGATTAACAGTGAGGGGATTGGAGGGGAGCTGTGGTATTTGAAGGCTGCCCGGGTCACCAGCAGCACGTGTGTGTGTGTGTGTGTGTGTGTGTGTGTGTGTGAGAGAGAGAGAGAGA
>LOJH01027125.1:0-15874 GCA_001685095.1 Ellobius talpinus
CTCCCCACTCTCTCTGACTCCCCACTCTCCCCTGCTCCCCACTCTCTCTGACTCCCCACTCTCTCTGACTCCCCACTCTCCCCTGCTCCCCACTCTCTCCTGCTCACCACTCTCCCCTGCTCCCCACTCTCCCCTGATCCCCACTCTACTTCCCTCCTCTTGTTCTTCTCTCTCAGGCACACCTGCTCCAGTCCAAATTCTTTCATTGACCTGGAGTGTACTGACTGGGCTAGGAGCCCCAGGGAGTACCTTTCTCTGGCTCCCCATCATTGAGATTACAGGAGGCTTTCATCACAGCTGGCTTTTCCCGTGGGTTCCGGGGTCTGATGGAACTGCTCATGCTCCTAAGACCAGTACCTCACCAACCCAACCGTCTCCTCAGTCCCTCCCCTCTCAGAATCATTTTAGATTTTAAAATTCAGTCACTTCCTGGGATGTTTCTTGATGTTGACAGTTTTGTATACCCCTCAACTGATGGGTTTTCAGAAGTTTGGCTGCTGAAGAGTCAATGGTAGTCTTTGGGCCATGTTGGGTTAGAGTCAAGGATAGCGTCCACATTCATCTCCACGTGGCCCTGAGTGCTCCTGATTAGCATTTCCTAAATTAGGAGGAAGCTCTTCAGTCAGTATGAGTGAGTGTGAGTGTGTGTTTGTGTGTGTGTGTGTGTGTGTGCTCTCATAATAAGTGGCTCTGAGTATCTTCCTATTTCAGGAGCCTACCAATAGGTTTGAGGATAGAAAGACAGTAAGAAAATAAATGAGTCTTCAAGAGTACATGATATGCATTCAGGACATCTCCTGACTGCCATCACTGACTCAGCAATTTATCCAACTCATAGGTTGTTTTTCCTTAAGCCTTGCTTCCAACTGTCCATAGTAGCTGTGCTGTGAATTAACTTTTACTGGGAGATGAGTTCTCCCTCCCCCATGGCCCCATGAAGGAGGAGGGTGAGTTGAAGTAGGGAACCAAGCAGATGAATTTAAAGCCCTTGCCTAGTTGTCCTTAGAGCAGGGACAGTACCCTGAATCATCCAGGTGGCCTGAACATCATCACAAGGTCTTTAAATGGGACAGAGGTCTAGCCAGAGGAATGTGACATAAGAAGCCTTCTCCCTTCCATTGCTGAGTTCAGAGGTAGAGGGTGGAGCCATCAGCCAAGGAAAGTTGGAGACCATCAAAGAGATGGCTTCTTTCTTAGAGCCTCAAGGAAGTCAGCCTTGCGAACACTACAGCGTCAGCTCCGGGAGGCTCATGTCTAACTTCCAACTTCTGAATCGGGAACTGATAAAGATGTTAGTTTAGGCTGTCGTCTGTTCTTCGTTTCAGATGCAGGAGGAAGACAGCATTGTGTGCAGGCCCAGAGAAGCTGACCCATAGATGGGCATCCATGCTGGCTCCAACAATGGGAAGGAAGTCTGCTCACATCTGTGCTGGATGCAGGGGTGAGTAGATGCTTGGGCTTTGGTTCTGGGTTCAGGAGTGGTTCAGACTTGGTGTCTCAGCTGTTGTGCCTCTCCTGCTGGGAGGAAGGGCTGATGGAGGGAAGTCATCCTCAGTCAGCCTAGACAGGGACCTACCACTTTTGTTGAGAAGACTAGGAAAATTAGTTCATCTCATCTATGGCTATTGAATCTCCACGAAAATCACCAAGAAGCTGTGTGGATGAGTTTGGATAAGTGCTCAAAGAATACCCCTGTAGTCCCTGTGAGTTTCCACATGCATGTCTGTAGTGAAATGTGGAACATCCTTGACATAGCTAAGAGTGTTAGCTCTTTTGTTCTGACTTCAGAATGTCCTTCTTGATCAGCTAATGCTAATAATAGCTCAACAGAAGGAAAGTGTATGAGCCTGTACGCATATGTACTCATGCACACAAATCCTCACACACAAGTACATGAAGGCACAAGTATGCATGCAGAGCACACACATGTACACAAGTATACATGTGCACACATGTATAAACATGAGCACACAGATTTATAGGCACTCACTCATGCATGTGCATTCTCTGAGTTCCAGAAACTTCCAGTTTTTGGATTAGTAGCCCTGGGCTCTTTGGCTGCTTGCACCTGGAGCTTTCCTGGTGTGCTGTAACATGGTTAAGTGAGAGAGACCTAACAGAAGCACTAGACAAATCAGGATGTCTTCTAGTTCTTACTATGTGCCAGGTGAAATAATCACCCAGTTACATGCATACTATTCTTTCATCCTTGCAGGGTTTTTCTTTGCAAGGTGTAAGGCTGCTATGCTCATTTTTCAGCTGATAAAGTAGGCTAGTTAGACTTATTAAGGACTGCAGCTTGTACACTGCATGTACTTCATGTACTTCACAGTACACATGTGCTGCCTGTGAGTCTGTACAAACCCTAAGAGGTCCATGCACATCATTACAGAGTGGGCTGGCATCCTGTTTCTGCTAACCATCCATCCATCCACTATCCACCATCTACCACCTTCAATCCACCTTCCACCATCTGCCATCCAACATCCACCATCCACCATCCACCATTCACTATCCATCATCCACCATCCACCATCCACCATCCACCATCCACTATCCACCATCCACCATCCACTATCCACCATCCACCATTCACTATCCACCATCTACCATCCACTATCCACCATCCACCATCCACTAGCCACCATCCGCCATCCACTATCCACCATCCACCATCCACTATCCACTATCCACTATCCACCATCCACCATCCACTAGCCACCATCCACCATCCACTAGCCACCATCAACCATCCACTATTCACTGTCTTCCATTCACCATCCACTAATCACTATCCATCATCCACCATCCACCATCCACTATCCACAATCTACTATCCACCATTCACCCCTAAATCAACTATCCATTTTCCCACCTATCCATCCATCCATTCATCCATCCATAATCCACCCATCCATCCATCCATCCTTCCATCCATCCATCCATCCATCCATCCATCCATCCACCCATTCTTCCCTCCCATTTACCTACCCACTCACTCATTTACCTATCCATGCATCCATCCATGCATCCATCCATCCACCCATCCACCCTTCCTCCATCTGTCAATCCAGTCACCATTTATCCCTCAGAACATCAAAAGTAATTCAAGGGCCAAAAATGTTAAAATCATGGAAATGAGTAGTCATGGAACCACAGATCAGGAAAATCTTCTATAAGATCATAGTGACTTGATGAGGCTTCCTTCTCCTGAGGTCATCCTTTGATTGTTGGCAACTTTGTCATTTCTGATTATTATTTTGTGGGTTTTTTTTATTTGGGACTGGGCCTCACTTTAAAGCCCATACTATCCTTCTGCATCTACTTCTTATGTCCTGTAATTAAAGGCTTGTGTTTTGGATATAATTATGGTTGGGTGGTGCCACTGGGGTTTGAACCCAGGGCATCCCAATGTTAGGCAAGTGCTCTATCAACTGACCTGTATTCTCAGCCTCCTGCTATTACTCTTGGGCCACTCTGAGAGCACATCTATTCTAGTGCAATGCCAAGAGCCTTAAAGCTTATTACTGATGGTGTGAAAATTGATTTAAGCATGGAAAATATATCTGTTAGTCATATAGAGTTTAAGAAATTTTAGAAAAAATGTAATGACCATGTCTTACTGATGGTTTCATGGCAATTGACATTTAAGATGTGCCTGAAGGGAGTCCACAATCTCAACTGGGTACTCTGACTGTTCGGGCTCAGAACTGATACCATATTCTGTCGGGTGTACAGGGTAACCCTAGATCAAGGTCAGGGGCCCAAGAGAGGAGCTTTCCAACTATGAGGTGATAGTGGTGTCTTCAGGGGCACTAATTTGTAAGATCCCATTTAAGCCAAAGGTTCTTGGCCATTTCTCCTTAGTCTGCTTGGGTTAGGAGACGTTTTGGGATGAAATCTACAAACCAGGAGATCATATGCGTGCTTGCGGTGGCTTTGCAGATTAGCATATCTTGCAGTCATAGCAGCTCGTTAGAACAAGCTACATCTGTCTCTAGAAGTGAGCCTAAGCAGGCATCAGTATTCACTATCAGGATAGAAGAGGTGGGAACTGGAGAGCAAGGCCGGTTCACGGCCACATTAGCTCGCCGGCATTCTTTTCCACTTAGATGATGTAACCGTGGACTTGTCTGAGGAACTCATTGGAAATATTTTGACCATTACAAAGATGCGCTGAAAACAAAACTTGACAAGAGAATTTCTGAGTGTCGTCCATCCCACAGGAGTGCTGAGTGACTAAAAAGAGCAGGCTGTCATCACCTCTTGGATTTGGCCACATCCTTCACTTAAGACACACCCTGGAGATGGTTCCTTTAGTCCAAATCACTTATGTAATCATGGTAATAGTACATTAGCAGTTAAAGTGTCGCCAAGATGGTTCAATATTTCTAGTGTGTGTGTGTGTGTGTGTGTGTGTGAGTGCACATGTGTACACGCACGCGTGCTTGTGCATGTGCAAGTGTGTGCAGGTGTATGTATGTGTGCAGTACACATTTCTGTGCATGGATAATGGAGGACAGTGGGAAGCCTTCAGTATCTCTCTCAATTCAGTTTTGGGAGAGGGAAGAGGGACTGTCACCTAACCTGAAGTTCATTGTCTCAGCTAGACTGGCTGTTGAGTGAGTCTCAGGGAACCTCCTCCACAGCACTGGGGTTACAAGTGGGACTTGTTCCATTTTATGTGAGTGCAGAGAATCGAACTCAGGTCCTCATGCTTGTGTGGCAGGCACTTTAGCAACAGTGCACTCTGCTCTGAGCAGAGGCTTCTCGGTTCTGAGTTTTAAGCAGGCTCTTTAGCTTTATCGTTGCCAGCACTATGTCTTTTAAAGTCTTATCTTTTCAAATGTAGCTAAACTGTTGATTGTCATGATGTTCATTTTACAGATAGATTCTCTGGTGCCGAGAGGTAGTTAACATTTTATTCATGTTAGGAGGATGACTTCAGTTATTGAAAGAAAGAATGAGTGTTTAAAAATAGGAAATCATTAGTGTATAATATTATGGTTGGTGCTATTTATATCTACCTCTGTTAAACATTTTCCTATGGAGGATATATGCCTTTGTCATTAGGAAACTATACATTCTCTAAACACAAGTAAATTGATGGGCTCAGAATGTGCTGGGTAGGCAGGGAACTGAGAAGGGACAGAGGACAGATGGGAAGTGGATGGTACTAATAACACTTCAGTATAAAATGCAGTGCGTGTCTATGGAGCACTCTGGTTCTCCAAGGTTGTCCAAACCTTTCTGGGCATGAGAAATCTACAAGCCACGAGAGCAGAGGGCTGTTAGAGACTGCATTTACTCATTCTCCAAGGCACCTACAGTAAAACGCATCCTCTGTAGCACACAGTTGTAGAGTTTTGATAAATACTTAGAATCACGTAACCATCACCACCACCGTTTATATAAATATAGCCTGTCCTCCTATGGTAAATCCTCCCTAACACTCCACCTCTGGCCACCACTGACCTACTTTGTCCCCATGATGGTGCCTTTTCTAGAAGGGTATAGAAGAGGGGGCTCACTGTTGTAGCTGTGGGTCTGGCAGATGCACACCTGTGGCTGGGTTCCCAGAGCTTTCTCCTTTCTGTTACTGAGCACCAGGTACTTTTCTCACTCTTGAAGCAACGTGAGCCAAGTCACACCAGTGGGAGCATGAGGTTGCTTGCCTGTGTCTGATTAGAACAGGAAGCAGGGAGAGATGGATGTTGGCACCCAGATAGCTTTCTCTTTGTCCCCATTTTATTCAGTCCAGAACTCAGGCCATGGGATGATGCTGTCCACATTCAGGGTGGGGGCCTTTCCACATAGTTAAACCTCCTCTTAGACACCCCCACAGACACAACCAAAAGTGTGCTTCACTAATGCCTGAGTGACTACTTAATTCAATCAAACTGACAATAGAATTTAACCCTTATAGTGCTTTTCCATCCAGCAGGTAGGTTTGTCTGTTGGAAACAGGTAGACCCTCCCCAGGATTTCTGGCAATTATACATACATTTCTACCTGAATTCAGGTAGAGATATTTTGTGCAAACTACTTTCTATCTTGATTGAAACATCAGATGGGTGGGGGGATGCTGCTGGGTCATGCGGTTTGTGAATTTAACCTTATAGGAACCAGTAGTGACTGCACTCATTTCTATTTCCCTCAAGACCATAGGGAAGTCTTGGCTAATTCATTCTCGCCACACTTGCTTCATTATTACTTATTTCTGCCTTCCTAGAAGATCCTGGGCAGTTTTAATCTACACTTTCCGAGCAACCAAGGATAAGGACGACCTCAGCACATGTTGATTTACTCTTTGTAAACCATCTGAAGTGTTAGTTCAAGATCTTGTTACTTTGTAAAACAAAACAAAAATCTGAGCCCTTTGTTTTTTGCCATTGAGTTCCAGAAGTTTCTTATAGATCTGGGGGTATACTTCGCCAGATATTCTGTTTGCAAAAATTTCCTGGAGTTGGTGATGTGTCCTCCCAGACTCTCAGTGAGGATGAAACATTCTCAGTGAGTTATTTGAAGTCTCCATGTGTTCTTCATGGACCTGAACAATGACCATCCATGTGAGAAGAAATAGTTGGTTGTGGCGAAGGAGGTCAATGCCATCCTTTGCCTTTGGCAGTGATTCAAAGGCAGACCAGGGAATGGGGAAGCTGCAGGGTGGGAGAAAACAGCTGGCAAGGGAGCCCTACCTGGAAGAGGTCGTATGTGAGAGGTGGCCGAACTGATGCATGGTGCCCAATGTTGTTGTCTGCAGAAGCACATGTGGCTTCTGAGTTGGGAGCATCTTTTTCTGAGTAGCCCTCAGACTTAGCAGACAGAGCCCACTGGGGCACTTTTGTTTTTGTTTCTGTGTGGCAAGCCAGGTGGGGTGGAGGCTACAGTATCTCCTCAGCATCTATTTCTTTGTAGCTACCTACAGGGAGGGAGATCCAGCTCCCGGAGCCAGAATTGCCTGTAGATCTGAAGGTCAGTCAGTGTTGTGCAACATGGCTTTGATTACCCAAAGCCTCATGTGCTTCTGACGGTTCAGGAAGCCTTCCTCTGTCAGTCAGAGGTCCCATCCCCCTTGTCTACTGGACTGTGACTTCCTGTGGCTAGAGAGCATCTGTGTTTGGCCAAAGAGATTGGATTCTGGCAGCTGGCAGTCAGCAACAGAGACTCACCCTTGTCCCTGTGGATGTGAGCTGAGGAGGCTGCCTACTGATCTTGTTCACTTCCTGCCTCAGCCTCCCATCTATAAACGTTCTGCGGCTCACTGTGGACCCTGTGTTTGTGGTGACCTTCCTAAAGAGGGTCTTTTACAGGGCTTACTTGAAGGGAGGGGAAGGCTAAGGCAAGAGGAGACCCCCAAACCTAATACACAAAGCCTGAAATGATCTCATCTTGACCTGCTGCCCGTGACCCCCAGATGGCAATGAGGTACCCCTGTGACCACAATACCTGGCAGACATAACAAAGGAAGAAGAAGTTTACTTTATCTCTTTCCTTTGCTGGCCTAGTTTCTTTTCCATAGATCTGGTGGAATGTGCATGTTTGAGTAATATTTGAGAATTTTTCTCTCTCACTGCCAGGCTTTCCCGCATGACAGCCTTTGTGGGACCACCCCAGTCCTCCTGGTAGGAAGGTCAAGTTGTTCCAGAGTGTTCTGGAGAGAACTGCTAGGTCCTAAGAAGAAAGGCCCCTTAGAAGACGGTCGCACCTGACTCACAGGCCAGAGACACATCCCCAACTCACTTCAGAAAAGATGAACGTCTCAAGGAATGGGAGAACAGGTGTTTCCACGTCAGAAAACCTCACACCTTGCACCTGTCCCTGCCAAGTCCTGACTTTGCCATCTGCTTTTGACCAGGCATGACCGAGGTGTGAGAGCCTTGAGATGCCCCTTTACTCACTGCCTGCCTTCATGCAGAGACTGGTGGCTTGTTGGGGCTTTTGTTTGTTTCGTTTTTCACACAGGAGTCTTTGGGGCAGCATCACTAAGCCAGGCAACAGACACCCGGGCTGGCACCCTGGGGCACTGTGCTCCTCTGAAGACTTCATGGCCTGCTGGTTCTGCGGGACGAGGAAGCATCAGAGCTCTGATGTCCACTAACGGCAACGATCCCACTGTGCAGCCCGTACCGATATTAACAGCTTTATTCCAGCTTCCCGCGCTTACACACATGTACCTCTTTTCCCAGCAGATATTCTGTTTGGCTGGATGGCTACTTTGACTGCCAGATTCAGAGAGGGGAAAGCCCATAAAATTGACAAAAGTGCAGTCACGTGTCGTTTCTGCTCAGCCGCATCTAGAGAATGACTTAGATGTGGGAGCTGGGGCCTGTCTGAGCTTTCTGGTTGTTTAAGACTCAGAAATGCTCAGCTTTTCAGAGCATGGAATCCTCCAAATTCAAAGCCTAGTATGAAGAGCCTAGAAATTTGGTTGATGAAAACAACACATCACAACTCCATTGTTGAAACTTAGACGTGCCTTTGAAAGGAGCCCTTGCTGCAGAGGTACCAATTGGGGGCACTGAGTAGTAAATCATGCCAAACTCTGTGTGGCTCCACAACGGCTCAAGCTTTGTCTGGTCTGTCTTCAGACGCTTTTCTTTTTCCATCTCTTTAAAACTCCAAGTCAGAGAACCCTAGCCTGGTAATAAAGAGAATGAGTTAGGAGTCAGTTCTTGCAAGTATTGGACTGTGTTAGAGGCCTCCGTCACCGCGCAGGTCATTGGTGCACAGGCTTCAGTGACGACTAGAGATGGATCCCACAAGCCTAGGACGGCTTCTTACGTGTTTCTCACATGGCTTCAGTGCTGCTGTGCTAAGCCTGCATCACGCACAAGTTCTGAGGTGTCCTTGTGGTCTGCCAGGGGCAAAGCAGAGAGAGCCAGCTCTGCTCAAATGTGTCCAGCAGCTGTCCACGGAGAGAATAGGCAACACCTATTTACCAGCCCCAAGAGCAAATGTCCTCTCACAACTCGACTTTGCTCTTTGCATTTGTTTCTCATCGTATAGTAATTTCTCCTTGCAGTTTTAGCATTCAAATGCTCCAAATTACAGCGAATTGGCAGGAGAGCTTTTATAGCCTACATGGCATTCTCTAGCTTGATACTTTGGGGATAAATTTGGCCAGCTACTTAAGCCCAGATTTGTCATTCTAGAATTCTGAGTCAGGTCTATTGAGGGTCAAAGAAAATGAATCCAGTGTTTTCCTTAACATAATGGAAATGCAGTAGGCAGGCAACCAGCTTGTTCCTGGTTGCCTGGAATTTCCAGATTGCAGCATCAAACCCCTCTCCCCCACCAAACCCATATGGGACTGCACACAGAGGGGTCCAGAAGCATGTATGCTGGAGGTCGGATGGACCTGATGTGGCGGAAGGGCCACCCTGTGCCAGCCACTGCCCAGGCAGAAGCCTGACCTTTATTTCCATCCATGTAGGGAGGTGAATGGGGAAGGCGGGTAGCTCATGAGGGGCAGGTAGCCCCATGCAGACATAAATGTGGGCTGAAGGCAGTGAATAAATTGCTCAGTTTCAAATTGAAAAGATACTGTTCATTCTCCATAGTGCCTCCTCTGTCACACGTCGGGGCCTATTAAAATTTGGGTCATCACTTGTCTGTGGCAGCTTTAACTTTGCCAGTTGCTTCTCTTCTAATATTTTAATGTTTAGCATTCCCAAACTCACAGCTCCCGCCTACTCACCGTGGCTCCTGTCGCTTTTTGCAGTCCCTGCCTGCTTGCCTTATTTAGATTATTTTAGCATCCAGTCACACTTCCTCCTGCTCCGAGTCCTTGCATGGTTGAAGGAGAAGCTGGGATATCAGAAGCCTCCAACCCTTACACCACAAGCACAGCCACCTTCCGGAGAAAGCATAGGTCATTGCAGGGAGGTCTGAAGATCCCTGTGCTGACTTCTTCCAAAAAGTAAATCCATTTTGTTAGTGAATTTGTAAAGGCTTAATGGTGTGTGTGTGTGTGTGTGTGTGTGTGTGTATGTATGTATGTGTGTATGTGTATGTGTGTATGTGTGTGTGTGTCTTCTCTTGGAAGCTTCTGTATTTCTTTATTGGATACAAACATGAAGCCAAGCAGGTGGTCAGCTATGTGTTCCCCCAATCTGTTGTGAAAGCTTGATCCAGAGGTGAGGAGTAGCCATCTGACCATCTCCTCAGTAAATTCAGCGAAGAGGGGGGCAGCCCCTGATGGGTTGGACTCCTGCATCCAAGCAGACAGTTTAACCTGGGGGTCAGCGTTTGTAGTCCACATACTGGACTGTTAATAGATTTTCTTCATTTGCGCCAGACATTGAGAATATGTTCAGGCACCGGTCAGTTCCTCCCGTGCGGGGACCCAGGTCCACCTGTAAGGGTATGGCAGTGCGAGCGGCTGGAGCTGCCGCCTCCTGACAACGTCCCAGCTGTAGACCAGCAATCGCAATCCTCGGGTGGCAGTTTTAATTATCGGCACGGCGATACCATCAGCAAGTGTGTAATTATGTGTCAGTTTCCTGGCTGTTGGGTATGAAAAGTGGATCCAGCGGAATGATGATTGTGGAAGCTGTAGACTCATATTTAAACAATTCAAAATGTGTAACTGGCAGTGTCATTAAACAGAGAGAGCCTGACCCCAGCTGTCACTTACTTTTCCTTATGCAGATATGTTCTTGCTGTCTGTCAAAAGAACTCCATGGGCTGAAATGGGACAGAAGAGGTGACATAATTCTCAGAGCAAAGAGGGCTGCTCTCTTTAACTCCATAGAGGCAGTTTTTTTGCCTAAATAAACACGGCCGCTGAAATTGTAAACATAACCAGACCTTTATGGGAAATTATATAGACTTTTGCTGATAAATACACCAAGGACAGGATCAGACTTCTGCCCTTAAAACACGTGGGGGTGGGAGGAACCCTTGCCCTTTGCCAGGCTCTAAAAGAGTAAGTGCTGTGATAATTAGAGAGATTTATTTCTGAAGCAGAAAATGAAATGACCTTTTTCTGTTTTAGACTAAACTTTCGGGTCTTTAAGATGGAAAGGAAGCAGGGCTTATTTTGAAAGTGCTCAGTGTGAACAATGGGAAGCGAGATTAAGACTATTCAAACTTCGGCCTGGCTGGCTCAAGTTAGTGCAGGGCTCAAGTTAGTGCAGCAGCTTCAAAGCTTTCAGTTGGGAAAGCCAAAACATATATGCTAAATAAGTGAAGGTAAAATAGACAAGAGCAGCCTTCTAAGAAGGCTCAGTTAAGAGATGAGGAATTCATTCAACTGTTCTCCATCCAGCCTGGGCAGTTGTTCTTGAAAACCCTGTTACCTGGCAGGCCTTAAAAGGCCCTTGGCAACTAAGGGTTAAGTCTGCATGCATGTGAGATGTGAATGGGAGCTGCAGGGTGAGCTAGGGGGGTTAAGTATGGGGTTAAACTAACACAATGAGCCACGAGCACAAAGAGAAACGTTTCTTTAATTTTTAAAATGTTTTCATTTCTCATAATAAACTGGATGAACTTGCAGTTGCATGTAAACATTATTCTGTGCCCCGAAGACACTGCAGTTTAGTTTTCAGAGCTTAAATTGATTCTAGAGGCCAGGCGGAGACTAACTACAGAGGAGCTGTGGTCATTGCAATGCTAGAAAGGCCATTAAGTCACGCCTCTGCCTCTGGTATCACATTTGGAAGTAAACACACACACACTCACACACACACACAATCGTTTAGTAAAGGATCAACTCCACATTTCTTTCTACTCTTGAAGGTAACATTGTGGACGTCTCATAGGCTGGTGGAAGCCATATTAATTGCCATGGCACATTCAGATTTGAAGTCATAAATACACACATATTAAACCCTCTAAGGATTAATTTGTATTTTATCAGCTGTGAAAAGGGTGATTTTTAAAAACATATCTAGACTTAAGAGGTAGCCTTATTAGGCATTCATTGAAAAACAAATTGTGCATATATTTTGTAAGAAGGTTAAAAAAAAGAACTCTTCTTTCTCGAAAGCTGTGCAGGGCAACTGGGGAAGTAATTAGTGTTCAGAGCCTGGACAGACACAGCCTTGGAAGTTTCTGACGTACAAATATTTGTGTGAGTAGTTAAACAGGAAAAGGGTGAGGAGGAGTGCCATGTGGTTATACCTTTTCTCATGTCCACATGGAAGGGACCCCCAGCATTGCTTAGCACCCTGCTGAGGGCTCTTTGTCTCTTGCTGATGAAGACTGTCCCTGGGTCCTCTGCCTTTGTACTCATTCCCCAGAGTCCCTTCCTGACCTACCCTAAAGGGACTATGGCTGAGCTTCTGCCGGAAGTTGAGTTCAGTCCTCATGTGCACAGCTGTGGCAGGTCCCTGGCTTTGGGCCTCTCAGGGGAGCTGGATGGAGAGGGTGTCGCTTTCCTCCACTCGGGTCAAGGGAGATGCAGAAGAGTCAAAGACCACTGTTCATTTTCACGCCTTCCCTTCCACAGCAGTTCCTTTCAGCCCTGCTTAGCTCATTCACAAGGAGGAAAGTTAAGTGGTTCAGCTTACTCTAGGAGGCAAACCAGGAGGGAAACAAATGTCCTCTGTCCTGGGCTTCCTCCAAAGGGTCCCCAGGGAAGAACCCTCTCCCAACTGCTTTTGGAAGTAACTTTTGCAGTCTAGTAGATCTTATTGTCAAATGCCTTGTTAAACTTTTACAAGGATGAGTGTATGTACCCCACTCAGTAGTGGTGAGACTTGAAATTCTGTCAGGGAGGCACGGTCCCTTTGCTCCCCCATGACTCGTTCTATGGTTTCCTCTGATCTTTCCCAGAAAGCAACACTCCCTCCTGCCCCCAGAGCCTAAAACCCCCATCTGTACCCTACTCACTCAAGAGACTGCATCTTGGAGAGTATGTCAGTGGGCTGGTGTTTCATGTCCCGTGAATTTTACCTTTCAGGACACACATGTCTCTTGCTTTGCTATAGAGTTGTGTGTTAGGGAAGTCGTGCATCCTTGCAGCTGCTCAGCTGCTACTTGGCTGTTGGGATCACTGTTTGCTCTATAGATGGTGTTGTGTGAATGGGGTTAATTTAAATAATTTCCCCCTACCTCTTCCCTTGCTTTGGAACTGCAAAGGCTTTGCTTTGAAAATGAATAGCTATTCCTGGTGGCCCTCCCCAGACATTGGCTGCTTCCCCAGACTCTCTTTCTGCTGGTAGCTCAGATGGCCTTTGACTAATGAGGTGACCTTAAAAGAAGCAGTTGCTGAATGTTCCTTGTGACTGGCCCACGGAGGTGACAAGTGTGAACTGCATACAGAGCAAAGAGTCTTGAGCAGTCACTGCTGATGCCATTGGCTTGCCAGGAAGCTGGTCCTGCCAGGCTCAGGACCCAAGTAATTTATATTACCACAAATTAACAGGATCCAAGCTAAGTGTTAACTGCCCATTATCACTTGTCACCATGGTTAATAGTCACCAAATACTGATGACTTTAGGCATAGGTGTTTTATTCTTCCTTTTAAAGAGATTATAGCGTTAGAATAAATGAATTTAAACTCTGGCCTTCTGGAAAATTCCCACTGAGCTATACATGAAGGCCTGTGGCATATATGACTTATTGATAAGTGTCTGAGGAGATTATTTATGAAGCAAAAGCTTTAAAATAACAGACAAAAGGGGGAAAGAAAGTTACTTTTGTAAACAGTAGACAGTCTCAAAGACAGAAGTTACAGAAGCAAATTTTCAGAGTCGCTAAGACCCAGAGGCTGAGGGTCCTAGTCTAGGTGAGGAACACATGATCCTCTATGGCCACATCTGAGGGTGCTCAGGGACATATAAAGGTCCCCTAAGTGATGAGGCAGAGGCCAAAGTCCCATCAAGAAACCTATATAACTTACTCTGCTGGTTTTGAATGTCCTTGGAGCCTCTTCTTGTGCCTTGGATAACTGTGATGGCTTTTTGGGAAGGCAGGTGGGGCTTTTGGGTGGAGCTTCCAGGAGCATTCCTTTTCTCTGCCCACCCCCCTGGAAAGCCCCAGGGGTCTGAACAGCATTTGTCCACTCCATTTCTCTCCATTTCATATAGGATTTTCAAGTTGATGACTTCCTTAGTCTCCAACTCACCAAGCCCATGTTCCTACACTCCGTGGCGTGTGGTTCTTCCTAGTGAAGTCTGGAGCAGGTGGCAAGAGTTCAGAAACAGGTGGCTGATGGGGTCTGGAAGGACACTGCCTGATCCCACTGCCCTGGAAGCTGGGGTCCAAATGCTGACTACCAAAGAGCCTTGTAAGTACAAGAAGCAGTTTGTCCTCTCAAACCGAGAAGACACAGTAACTATATTTCTTGTCACCTGTGTTCTGTGGGGTTCAACTCACCTTGTTGAAGCAGGGTAGGGCCTTGATGGAATTTTTAGATTGGATGCCCTCTGCCTCCCAGGGTAGTGTTATCTCATGTCACCAGGGTTGTGAGGCTCATCTAGACCATGGCATGTTAGAAGGCCACCAGCAATGCCACTGGGATGTTATTGGTGGTCTGAATAACATTCACTCACATGAACCAGTCATGTTTTGAGTTTATAGGAGTGATGGGCTACACAGCTCTGAAAGCATGGTTGCCCTAGCGCGTGGCTGCCCTGGCACGTAGCTGCCCTAGCCACAGGTCTCCACCCCTTTGGAAATCTCAGTGGCTCATGGGTCTAGAGGTCCTGTGTCTTCAAAACTATTTCATGCTGAACATGTGAAAAATGTTTTTCTTGTCGTTTTTTCCTAAATGATTCACTATGCAAACTATTTACATAGCATTTACATGTTATTAGGTATTATATGCAATCTAGAGATAACTGGAAAGGTGGGGAGGGATGTGGTTTATGCAAATTTTATGCTGTTTTACATAAGCGCCCGAGCACCTGTACTCTTGTATCCAAGGGATGTCTTCAAACAAATGCTCCTGAGACCTAGGGGTGGCTGTGTAAGCTTTGAACTGCTGCAAAGCTTGCTCTCCTTTCCTGTAGACCTGACACTGGACTGCGATGCTGTGCCTGAGACAGCACCCATGCTGAGTTCCTTGTCCTTTTCGATTTCTGCATCAAACAAGACATTAAGCAGCTAGTCTATGAAATCTAATGGTATCAAACCAGGTCCATTTAGTGGGCATTTGCACACTACCCTTCTTTACTGACCCTCGCCTTCGGCTTGTAGTACCATGCACTTTTGCAGGTGGGAGGCATAAGTAACAGGCTAAGCGAATTCTGTACTTTGCGGCTTGAGTTTTATGTACGGGGCCATTACACACTGACATGGCACAAGGAATATTGTTCAGAGATTGGTCAGAGTCACTGACTTTCTTTGCTAACTGCAGTTTTTAGAGAGCAATGTCCCTTCTTGGGACTCGCGAATTTTTTGAGCAAATGAAGTCATTGTGTACAAGTGACCACAGGCCAGGTGCACGGCTCAACAAACATCACCAGAAATCCTCTTCCAAAGCATGGTCTCTCAGTTTGTATTTTATGAGTGTGTCAGTCTTGAAACCTATTTTAGTTTTTTGGTTGTAATGGGCAGAGGGAACGAGAGTGTCTTACAGGAAATTTCCGAGGAACTCTTGCTCATTTGGTTTACATTCTCTGACTCATCTTAAGCTAGGGGTCACTTTATTTTCAAAGCTCACCATGTGACAGAGGACGTGGCTGGGATTTGCTGAAAACAGACTTGCTTTTCCAGCTTTTCCCACTTCGGGAAGTGGCCTGTGCTTGAGCTCACTTGAGTGCTGACATAGTTTCTTAATCAGCCGCTTATCTGTGTTCAGCCTCAACTTGGGGCGACTATATCAGGACCAGATGCAGTAGGATGGGAAGGAGAACCTCACATCCCTGTGTCAAAAAAGAAAGGAAGGAAGGAAGAAAGGAAGGAAGGAAGGAAGGAAGGAAGG
>LOJH01027127.1:2354-18166 GCA_001685095.1 Ellobius talpinus
CCACATACATGCTCACCATCCACATACATGTTCACAATCCACATACATGCTCACACATACATGCTCAACACCTACACTCACATGCACATGAATATGTGCACACAAACATTCACACTTTTCTAATTAATAAAAAAAGAGCGACAGAGCCACAGGGGCCACCTCATACAACACACGTGTCCCTGACTTGCTCGCCCGTCAATAGAAAGACCTCTTCCCCTGGCATGGTCCTTTGCAGGGCTGTGCAAAGCTGTGTGTTATCATCAGCAGTCTGCTGAGCTTCCAGCAGCCATTTCTGCCCTCTGGAGATGAGAGTGATGCTGCCATCCTCTTGGTAGAGCTGTGGGAAGATGTAAGTAAGGTGACCCGTGTGAGCCTCATGACCGATTTGTGTGTTCCGGGTTGATGGCAGTTGCTGCCACCGTCATCATCATCATGTAGACATTCCCTTGACTGTCTGCAGATTCCAAGTGTCTCCAGACATACTCAGCAACTTGAGCATCTTTGGGGCTCAGCCTCATCCTCTTTGGGTTAAGGAACAGTTTGTTCCAGACTAAGAAAACCACTGACGAATGGGGTTCTGAAGCTTCCCTGGCGTAGGCAGCCATGATAGTTAATGTTACCCATGTGACAGGATCTGGAATCGCCAAGGAGCCGGGCTTCCACACACATTGACGAGGGGTTAGTCAGAGTAGGTCGGGGTCCTAGTTTGCATTTTGTTGCTATAATGAACACACCGATGAAAAGAAATTTGGGAAGGAAAGAGTTTGTTTCATCTTGCGTCTCACAATTGATCTCTGAGAGGAGAAGCCAGGGCAGGAACTCAAGGCAGGAACCTGGAGGCAGAAACAGAAGCCAGGCTGTGAAGGAACACGGCCTTGTGGCTTGCTTCCCATGACTGGTTTATCCCATTTTCTTATACAACCCAGTGCAGCCTTTACGGGGCGGCACTGCCAATAGCGACACCTCCAACATCAGTCATTAATCAAAAATCTGCCCCCACAGGCTTGACACAGGCCAATATGATGGGGGCATTTTCTCATTTGGGATTCCCTCTTCCTAGATGAATCCAGCTTATGTCAAGTTGACAGGAATCTATCCAACCTCCAGGTCTGCCTGTGCAATATCACTTTAATTTGTTTAATTAAAGTGGAAAAAAACTCACCCCAAAGGAGGGTGGCAGTACTGTTCCCAGGACTTGGGTCCTGGACTGGAAAAAAAAAATGATTTAACCAAATGAGCGCATCAGTCTTCCTGTCTGTCTGTTTGCCTCCTGACTGGTGATCCCCCCTGGCTTCCCCCACCCCCATTCTCTCTGCTGGAGCATCAGTGATCCTGTTCCTCTGCTTCCTGAGTGGATGCGCGCACCCCCTACACCCCCAACACACACTCTGTCTGCCTGACTTCCCTTCCATGCTGAGCTGTAACCTCAAACTGTGAGCCAAGAGAACACTTCTTCCTTCAAGTCTTCATTTCAGATATTTTAACACCACAACCGAAAAAGAGCTCAGACACCAAATGACAGGAATATCCATTATGGAGACGTGTGGGTTCATGTGAGCTAAGCATCTAACTAGTCAACTGTCAGGGCAGATCACCGGCCCTCACCCTCCACCTTGTGATATTTTCTATCCAAACAGGTGCTAGATGTTCTTTTATGTCCAATTTCCAAAGTGACTTTGCAGGGTGGGCCAGAACCAAGCTCACTCCCCTCTGCTTCCTACTGTGTGGGGCTCTGGCTACACCTGAGTGCCAGCCCCACTTAGAATGGAGCAGGGGCTCTCTCCCTTCTTAAAGCATCTCTGATTCATTTCCCTCCTCCCCACACCCAGGACTTCTCTCCAGTCCCCTCTTGCAAAAATCAGGAGAAAAAAGGACTCTGGCAGATTAAAACCCAGGCTCTAACGCATCATGTAAGTGTGTTCCTCCTCTCCCCAGCAGATGGCCCTGGGTGTCATGACAGGCTTGGGGTTTCCTATTCTAGGGGATTAACATTTGTAAGTTCTGTCTGCATGCTTAAACAGCAAGCATCCCAGCAACTTGCATGCTGCAGGCTCCCCTCATACCTGGTGGCAACATTGTTGAATTCTTCTCCATCCTTAGAAAGCCTGCTTGCTTTATTCGTTACTGAGAGATGGAATCCAAACCCTCCCAACAGTGTGGTGAGCTCACCAGGCTCTCCTATAACTCTATCAGACAATGCTTACATATTTTGAGACAATTCTATTAGGCGAATACAGATTGGAACTGTGTCTTCCTGGGAAATTGACCCATAAATCATACCACACCGACGCTCTCTGCTAATGACCATTTTTTTTCGTACCGCAGCCTATTTTTGCCTAATATTAGCACAGCAATCCTGCAATAAGTGGTTAATTGTATGGTCTACTTTCTCCCGTCCCTTGACATCCAGATGTTTATCCTTCCCCAGATGCAGCTGGGTTCCTCGTGCAGTGTGAGGTTGCAGGGAGGGGGGGTTTCTATACATTGCCAAGTTAAATTCATTTACACTTATCGCACCCATGGATGTTCTGTGTTTCTCTCACCTCAGCTTCAGCCATTTGCACCCTGTTCCTAGTCTGTCTCTTTTCTTATCCCATCACTTCTCACGGATGTACATGTGTGTACTCGTCCGTGTGTGCATATGGACATATATGTGAATGTGCATAGGGAGGGCTAGAAGTTGTCACAAAATGTCTTCCTCAACTGCTCCCCACCTTAATTTTCAAGGCGGGGTCTCTCACTGAAGCTGAAGCCAGCCAACCTTGCTGGTTTGCCTAGGCTATGAGCTCCAGGGCTCCTCCCATCTCTGCCTTCCTCGTGCTGAGATAACAGGTGTGTACTTTCTTGGCTGGCTTTTCACACGGGTTCTAAAGGGTCAGACTCAGAATCCTCAAGATGGTAGAGCCAGCCTTTCCTGACTGAGCCATCTCGCCTGCCCTTGTCATATGTTTTAATGGTGTGACTTTATTTTCAAGATTTGTAGGCTTGTATTAGTCACCTTTTCCAAGTTCCCAGTATGTCCACCTGTGACCAAAACGACTGTGGAAACTAAGCAAGTGACTATTTGAGAACAGAATTTTGCAGAGGCATCGGGTATATCATAAGCTTCATACCTTGGTAGTTTCTTCCATGTGAGCATTAACCAGGATCAGCCCTGCTCAGCACCCAGCTCACAGAGATCATGTGTACAAGGTAGGAATGGAGCCTTGGGAACCCCTCTTGATGTTTTGAATGTATATGGCCTCCAGAGACTCATGTGTTAGAATACTTGGCTCATAGGAAGTGGCATCGGTAGGAGATGTGGCCTTGCTGGAGTAGGTGTGGCCTTGTTGGAAGAAGTGTGTCTCTGTGGGGGAGGGCTTTGACGTCTCATATATGCTCAAATCACGCCTAATATGGCCGTCTCTCCCTTCTACTTGAGAAGCAAGATATAGAACTCCCAGCTCCTTCTATAGCGCCATGTCTGCCGGCATGCTGCCTTGCTTCCCACCATGACGATAAATAACTAAACCTCTGAAACTGTAAGCCAGCCCCAGTTAAATGTTTTCCTTTATAAGAATCACCATGGTTGTGGTATCTCTTCATAGTAATTGAAACCCTCACTAAGACACCCCCTTATCTGTCTGGAATTTTGGCTGGCTTTACCACTCACAGCTCACCATAGCTGCTGTGAGCTCATCAGCACAGCAGTCCTGTCCTGCCCAGAGACAGTATTCACGGTTCTCCTTCCCATCCTCTGGCTTTTCTTTCCCTTCTGTAATTCTATAAATTATATTATATATATTATAAATTATATATTATATTGTTGGTTGAAGTCTACTTCCAGCTTACCACTTCTTTGAGTTGGATCCAATTTGCTTTTTAATTTCCTTTTTCTATTTGGTTTCTTTTTTCTTTCATTTTTTATTAGGTCCTTGAGAATTTCATACAATGTGTTTTGATTATATTTGCTTTCTCCCCAAACTCCCCCCAAATCCACCTTTCCTTACTCATCCAATCTGGTGTCCTCTTTTTTATTGAATTTTACACCCATCAAGTCCAGTTGGTGCTGTCTATATATTCTTGGATGTGTGGCCTTCCACAGGAGCCTGGTCAACCCACCAAGGGCTGCGACCTTTAAGAAAATTGGCTTTTCCTCTTCCAACAGCAAACAATCACCTCCCTCTCCAGGCTGGGATTCGGTCTTACTTGAGCTTGCACAGGTCCTGTTCATGCTGCTTCAACTGATGCTGAATTCATAGTGTCCTGGAAGATGCAATATTGTTTCCTTGTCATTATCTACCACCTATGGTTCTTACATTCTCCCCCTCCCACTTTCAAAATGATGCCTGAGCCTTGAGAAGAGGGGGTGTGATACAGATGTACCGTTTAAAGGTGAGCATTCTACAGTTTTTTATTCTCTGCCCCTTGACCAGTTGTGGTTTCTGTGTTAATACCATCTACTACCAAAAAAAAGTTTCTGAGAAGGTTTGCAAGATGCCTTGATCTATGGGTACAAAGATAAGAGTGTATGAGTCAATTGATCACTGTGTAAATTCAGTGAAAGACTACTACTTGGTTATGCCCCAAGGCCTGTGATCAGCCTAGTCATGGGTTCTTGGTGGTATGAGGTATAGGTTGCATTCTGTGGATCAGGACTTGAATCCAAACAGGAAGCAGTTGGTTACTCCCATGGCATTCATGCCGCTATCACACCATTGGGCGTCTCTTGCCCGGCCAGTTATTGCAGCATGCAGGGATCACAGCTGGGCAAGACTGGCGATTGCTTCCCTTGCCCCGTATCAGGCATAGGACCCCCTACTCTGCCTTTTAATATGTATCTGAGATGTTCACTGCAATCCATTTCTCAGCTTGGAAAGTTCTATTTGGCTCTTTTGTTGGTGTCTGTCTTCTGCTCTGTCTGTTCCTGCAGCTCCATTTTCTGCATCTCAAATGTTTCTCACTGTTGCTTCCTGTTCTCGCTGTGGTCATTCTACTGTTCAGTTTCCTGGGAGAGAAAATTGGAAAGTGTGGCTGCTCCTGCTGATTCCAGCTCATGGCTGTTCATTCTGGCTATAGTTGTGAATTCCTGGGGTAAGTGGGGAGTGATCTTTGTTGTAGGCCTCCAAATGGAGGATATTTTCCTCAAAATGGGATTTCCAATCACGTCTCCATGGCACTGGGAAGGGACTTCTCAGAAAACTCTAGCCCTTCTGCGGTCACAGGTCTAATTTCTGGCACCAGCACGGTTTTCTCCTCCTCAGGGAGACGGATGTCCCATGGGGGAGGCTTTTCCGGTTTTGCAGTTCATGTCTGGGCAGAGGGAGGAGTGGGACTATTGTTCTGTCTTCTCCCTTTAAGCCCGCTTCAAGTTTTCTATGCAAGCCCAGCAAAGCAATAAAAATTGTGTTTTGTGCAAGAACCAATTGTTCCATAGCAGGAAGCCTCCCCAGGGGAAACTTCCACTCCTCGTTATCATTATCCTCGATCAAGCATTCAAGGAAAATGCAATCACAGGCACCATGCCAGTGCTAGAAAAAAGATGGCTGACACCACCCCGGCTGATTGCAGAAGCTATGCCCCGTTTCTCTTCTCTCATGCTTCCTGTCTCAACACCCATTAAACAGTACCACGGTCATCTGAATGGCTTCCTGAGAGTTCTCACCCCTAGGATGTGAACAAGCAAGGGGGAGAGGATCTCTCCACTTACTTGTGGGATATTTCCCCATTACATGAATGGGGTAACAAAGGTGTTCTTTAGACATCTATTGCCAACTTCATGAAAGCTCCGCTGACTTCCCAAAGACTGTAAGGAAGTAAACCGAAGTACACCATTCTGTCCCTTCTGCAGCATCATAGGTGGCCTCATGTGGTAGCACCAGAGAGAGCTGAGTTAGCAACCATTACCTAAATCTCTTTTTGACACTCAGTATATATCCCTGTGATACTGAGCCTACCCACAGGAGAAAGGACGCTCAGAGTGAAAGAGACAGCCTGTCTCCATGGGAACATCGTCTTTGAAGAGTTGACTGGCTCCTCATCGGTTTCCAGGTCTCAACTTGGGATGAGCAGTTCTCGCACCTTCGTGTCCATCAAAATAACCAGTGGGTTTGTTCAGGTACACATCACCACCTTAACTCCCCACCCAGGTTTCCCAGTCACTACAACTGTGCGAGACCTAAAATATCTCCCAGCCAAACTCATTCCTGGGAGCTTCTGGCCAGAGCCCACACAGTAGGAACCCTTTAAGGCAGGCAAGGGTAGAGATACCTTACAAACCAGGAGCCCTCTGCTCTAGATATACAAATTTCTTTCCCGTCACAGCAGGATAAAATTCCACCCTAGAATGTCATTTGTCATCAACAAATGTACCCTGGGACTAGAAGCCATGACCCCACCAACCTATGCAGGTTTGGTGAGCAGGAGCAGTAGGGCCCCTGATGTCCTCAGGAGCAGTGGGACACCTGATGTCCTCAGGGTCAGTAGGATACCTGGTGTCCTCAGGAGCAGTGGGGCCCCTGATATCCTCAGGAGCAGTGGGGCCCCTGATATCCTCAGGAGCAGTGGGGCACCTGATGTCCTCAGAGAGGCCCTTTAGAGAAAGCCTCTATTTATCATCCATGAAAACCAGTCTTCATAACTTGACACGATCTAGAATTACCAATTACCAGGGAAGAGATTCTCAATGACTAGGTAGGGTTGTCCTGTGGGCAGCTGTGGGGGATTGTCTTGATCATGCTAACTGATGCAGAAAGACACAGCCCGCTGTGGATGACATTCCCCAGGTCCTAGAAACACCATAGTAGGGAAGCTACATTGAATAATTGTCCACATATGCATCTTTGCTCTTTTTGCTCTTGACTGCAGATGTGGCCAGCTGTTCCAGGTTCCTGCCTTGACTCCCTCATGATAACTGACTGTGATCTGGAGCTGTGAGCTGAAATAAACCAATCCCACGGCTGCTTTTGGTCAGGGCGTTTTGTCATGGCAACAGGGGAGAAACTAGGACACTGTATGACTCCTCTACCCAACTGGGCAACACACGGGATTAAAATTAGAGAATTATGAACCGCATCTGCACAGGAGGTCTGAGTTCTCATCTGTTGATGAAGGTTTTTATCAGAGTAGAGCACCATGACCTCCGTCTAGAAATCAACTTCCTCCTTCCAAGACCCATTAAAGGAAGCCTCAGAAGCCACCCAGGGCTCTCCAGCATTCTCACTCATCCTCTCTGGATCCTTCAGTGTGTTTCCCGTGTGTGTGTGTGTGTGTGTGTGTGTGTGTGTGTGCGTGCGCGCGCGCGTGTGCGCGTGCGTGTGTGCGCGTGCGTGTGCAACCTTATCTTGGCCTTTCTCATGAAGCCGCCTTCTTGCCCACATCTTCTCCCATTTGAATGTTTCTCCAATAGGAACCTGAGGATTGTGTAACTATGGAGGAGATCTTGTGCTTGCTGTATCTGCTGTGTACTCTGGAATGAGGGCACAGTCCCCCTGAGCACACCCTGCACCCTAACAGAACTTTCCCAGGCTGTTCTAGAGTTCTTTGTCAGCCTGGGACTTACAGAAAATGCACTTAGGGGGAAGTGCCATGCAGGCGAGGGAGCGGCGGGCCTGATGGGTACAAATTGCCAGCTCTCGTATGCAAATGCCTAATAATCAGTTGTCTCAGCAGCACATCTTTTATCCCATCCCTTCTGGAAGGATGACATCTCCCGCTTCGTCGTCCCTCGAAGATTGATGGCCTCGTGTGGGGCTGCGACAAAGACTCTCCGTGTTCGTTCTCAGCCACCCTCATCCCCTTGCACCACCGCTGGTAATAAATGCATTGTAAAAGATGGGGGTGTCAGCATAATTAGTTCTGCAGCAGCATGATGGCTGATGATTTATGTGAGGGGGTCCATGTGTCCCTTTGTTCTTAACCTGGAGTCTATCACGAAATGAGAAAGTCCAGCAGAAACACGTGGACAAACCAGTTTACTTGTCTCAGGGACAGAGGATAACCCATCACTATCACATTATTAACGTCCAGGAGATATTAGAAAATCTCCCACTCATTTTTTTGTGGGCCTTTAATGACATCTGATTCCTGAGTCGTTAGCATGCTACTCTGAGGTTCCATCCCTCTCCATCTCTTCCCCAGGCCTCTCTTTCTTCCCCCAGATTGAAGACTGGCCTTACAAAATGCCCTGCCGCTAAACTACAGTTTAATACGCTGCCCCCTAACCATCTTTCCCCTGGAGCCAGGATCCGCACATATCTTCCATTCAAGCAACACGGGCACCAGGACTCTGGGTGAGAGGGATGGGAATTTAAAGAGCAGCTGATAAGAGGTTGGAGCTAGAGATCAGTTGGTGGAGTGTTTGCCTACCGCCTACTGCCCTGGGTTCAATGCCTAGTACCTAAATGTGATATGATGGTGGCGGTTTGTAACCACAGAATTTGGGAGCTAGATGAAGACCGAGAAGTCAGTTCAAGGTAATCCTCCCTTGCATAAGGTGTTGAAGACCAGCTTGGGATATATGAGAGCCTGGCTCAAAGAAAGAACAGCATGGGAAACCCAGGCCCTGCCTCTGAGCAAGGATGAGCTCATCCCTTCGTCTGTCTGTCTAGACACGGCTGGAGCTGGGCTACCCAGCCACGGCTGAGTCCAAAGCTCACCTGCTTTCTTTGATCACTGAGATATATGACAAAAGTCTAAAACCTTTCTGCGGTGGTTTGAAAGAAAATGGCCCCCAAATGGAGCGGCACAACTTGGAGGTGTGGCCTTGTTGGTGTAGGTGTGGTCTTATCGGAGGAAGTGCGTCACTGTGGGGGCGGGCTTTGAGGTCTCTTTTTCTCAAGCTTCCCTCCGTGTGATTTTCGGTCGGCTTCCTGTTGCCTGCAAGACATAGTCGTCTCAGCTCCAGCACCACCTCTGTGCGCTCGCTCCTATTCTTCCCACCATGACGACGATTGACTAGACCTCTGAAGCTGCAAGCCTACCCTCTCAATGAAATGTTTCCTTTGTGAGAGTTGCCGTGGTCAGGATCTCTCTTCAAAGCCATAGGCACCCTTCCTAAGACACATTTGGTGTGGTGGTACCGGGGGGTGGGGGTGTCCAGCCTGTGGCTAGTCACGAAGTGCTGGGCTGGTTGGTAACTGGAGAAGTGCAAGTTCGAGGCGTCCTGCTGAGTGTCTCCAGCTTCGAAAACCCATTAACTGAATCCTCTTCCGCAGGCCCATTTCTTTCTAAGGCGGTACACAAGATCTCGCAAAGAAAGAGATCAATGCCATTTTCGCTTGCAAAGGACGAGGAGGAGTGAGGCAGAGCCCAGTGGGGTATGTCTTACCATCTTCTCCTCCATGTTACTCATCAGCTCCTCAGCGCGGGCCTGTGGCCTGCCTCTCTCAGCCTGCACGCAGGAGCCTCTGTTGGCAGAAAGGAAACATGAAGCCCAGGCTCGGGCAATTGGGCCTCCTGAAGGCTCCCTCTGCCTTACTCAGCCCGAGCCTCCTCTCAGGATTCCCGTCTGGTGTGGCCTCACTCACTGCCTGTAAGCCCAGCCCATCTCTGTTCTCTCGGGACAGAGAACCAAGAAAAGCCCTTTGCCTTGGTCAATGTCCATGGGCTCTGAAGGGAAAAGGTCTCCTGTTCTGGGGCTGTGTTTAGTGACCACAGTGTGAAGCTGTGGAACGTTCTCCTAGCGAAGCAGCCACCACCCTGCCCATCTGAAGCAGCTGTGATTCCGGTTAAGGGTCAAGATCAGGCCTGTTGATGCTCCCTCACAGAAGGAAGGGATCTGGTAGGTAATTAGAGCGTCACCTGCAATTCCCGTTACTCCTTTCTAGTCCTCCTTACCTACCAGCTGCAGAGAATTCTGCCCCAGCTGTCAGGAGTCATCTTAGGAGATACTATAGAGGGCATGGAAGGTTAACTATAGGAGCTCCAACTGTTCAGTCATTCATATTAGGCAGGGCTTTGCAATGAGGCAGCTTCTTTGGGACCACCCCACACTCCTATAAGCAATTGCCCATGCTCTGCAAGTAAGCCCACTAAAGTCATTGGCTTGACAAGCTGGACTTGGGCGAATTGATACTTTGGTCTGTCAATGGTGCCCCGTCTGTGTTTGGACAGATGTTTGCTCATAGCTCCCCAAGGAAATACATGCAATGAATGTGAACCCCCAGATGCAAACAAGCACTTCCAAGCTGCAGATGGTGATGTGGAGAAGAGAGGGTGACCAGAGGGAGCCTCTCCTTCCCTGGGTGATGGCTAGGAGCCCACAGTGTCCTTATTCCCCAGCGATTATCAAGACCAGCTCCTTCCCCAGAGAAGTTTGACTCATTCTCATGTTGGAACTGTTGCTTCAGAGACATCCTAGTCTCTGCAGTGACCCCTGGACTTACCAAGGGCAGGGCCATCTTTCCAGGCTCTATTTCAAGCATGTCTTGGGAATGCTTAGGGATGGAGGAAGAACTCTGCCCGACACCTCCCCAAGTGTTGGCTGGAATTTTGTATGGGGAGTCTCTGCTGCCCCCTCCCAGGACATCACCTTGAGAACAAGACTCTCTAAAATGCCGGGGAGCCTATGGGATTGCCGTAGTCTAAACCTCTCACACCTGGTTTTCCTTCTACTGTCTTGCTTTGTCTCTGATGCCTGATTCCTGCTTTCCATACCACCTAGAACATGGCGCTTGGGGGAGGAAATCCACACAGCCCTGTATCCGGTAGCATTTGCTCAGACTGCTTGATGGATTTACATTTTTAATTAAGACAGCACTTGGGGCTGTGGTTGGGCTGGGGAGCAGATGTACCTTCACACTCTTACAACGTTACTTACTCTGCATTCCCTTTAATTACAGCTCCAAGGGCCACAGTTTAGTGTGAGAAGGGAGCCGCGACCAGATTCAAAGTTCCGTGACCAGACTCAGGGTTCCGCGACCAGACTCAGGGTTCCGCGACCAGACTCAGGGTTCCGCGACCAGACTCTGGGTTCCACGACCAGCCTCAGTGCTCCGTGATCAGACTAAGGGTTCTGCGACCAGATTTAGGGCTCTGTGGCAGGGTCCTCATTGCACCATCCTTGAGCTCCACCTCACTTGTGGACGTAGCCTGGCATCCAGTTCCTGCCAGATTGCACACAGGAGAATTATGGGCTGCTCCCAAGATAAGCAACACATCTCCATATTTAAGTACAAGCGCATGCCCAGGAGCTGGTTGTGGTAGAAGCTCTTCCAATTAGGAGCATCTTTTTGACTGATCATAACTCAATCTGAAAATAGCTTGAAGGCCCAAATCATTTCCTGTTGGTCTTGGCTGAAAAACAAACTCTGTCTTTGGGTCTTTTAAAAGGCTTTTAGAACCGCATCCATTTAGCCTTCGTAGGGATAATGAAAAGCCACAGGGGAAAAAAACAGAAGAAAACAATGGTCTGGTTTCACTTAGTGTCCCATGACTCAAAACCAGTCAGAACCGGTCTCTGCTGGTGCTGAAGGCAGTGACTGTAAGTGTCGTTTGGAAGGAAAAGGGCCCAATCCAGATGGAAAATTACACAGCTTTTCCTGAGGACTTGAAATTGTTCTGACATTGAGTCACTACATGATAAACGTCTGATCTTACCCTGGCTGGCTCCGCTCTCATCATCTGACCAGATTAATTCCTCATTGAGATCAGCGCCTTGCACTGGTCTCAAAAGAGGGAAAGCAAGGGCTAGCTCGCACCCTCAGGGTTCGTTAGCCTGCTGGGTGTGCCGGGAACTTACGTGCCTGACTGTGTCTGATATTTGCATCTTGTCCGACTTATTTCTTTCTCCTTTGATTCGATTCCATGAAATCTCGTTCAACTCTGACAGCGTTGTCGGAGTCCTTTTATAGACATTACCCAGGTGCTGACCAAGAAGTAAGCGTTCGTAACTTCTACTCAGAGAATAAACTCCCAGGGTTTTGCTGCCTGAAATTCAAAATGAGGCCCTAGCCTGGACTGCAAGCTTTGTGTCTGGCTGAGCGGAAGCTGCACAGAGAGACCAAGTACTCCCTTGTGTCTGCTGAGTTAAGAGTTTCCTCAGCCCACATTTCTACCTGCGGGTTAGCTCAGGACACTAATCCCAGCATACAGCTCCAGGTGAGCATTGTTTCCATGGCAACAGGATGCAAGATGCTTACACATTCTGTCTTTAGCACTGAACCAAATTCACTGCTCTGAAAAGTTACACACACACACACACACACACACACACACACACACACAAATTGCCTATGCTATGCACAGGGGTCTCTATACCAGCATTCACATATATCCGTGTACAGATACCCAAGTATATGTGCACTTATACAAAGCATATAGCTATACACTTAAGTGTGCCTGTGCTGCCATGCTCACACTTGGATACACACGCACACACCTTCCCATATATATATATACTCACATGTGCTTACAAATAACAGCCCATGTACATACCCGTGAGCATACTCTGACAGGCACAAACACATTTATATCTGCATTCACTTGCCTCCGCTACTGTTCTTACTGCTATGACAGTTGGTGGCGGTGGTGGTATGTCTGCGTGTGAGCGTCCACAGGCCACACAGTAAATGTGGCCAGAGGACAGCTTCCAGGAGTCAGTTCTCTCCTTCCGCCCCAGATTCCAGGGAAGGGACTCGGGTTGTTGGGTGTCTTCATTATTTTTCTGGTACTCTGATAAAACACCGTGACCAAGGCAACTTGTAGAAGGGTTTATTGGGCTGATGATTCCACAGAGATGGGTCATCACCATTGTGGTAGGGATGGGTGGCATGGGGGGACAGAAACAGCTGAGTACTGGCATCTTTAACTGCCAGCAGAAAACAGAGAGAATGAACTTCAAGTGGTGCCTACCTTTTGAGACCTCCAAGCCTGTCCCCATGGACACAGCCCCTCTGGTGAGGCCACACCTCTGAAGCTTCTGCCCAACCCAGTGGGAACCAAGCATTGAAATGTCCAGACTATGGGGACTTCTCATTCAAAAAAAAAATCAGGCTCACATGGTAGGTGCTTTTTCCTACCAAGTTTTCCCACAGCTGGCAGCTGCCCTTCTTGTGACTGACCCGAGTCTCTCCTGCTCATCTCCCAATAATTTTGCCCTCATGGCTCCTCACTGCTCAGAATTAGCCTTCATGGGACTGCTTACCGCAGATCATAGGATAGCTACTTGTCCGGACCCAGGTGTGTGTGATGGGAAAGGTGATTGCACTGGCCCCACATGCATGGAGGATGGGACTGGAGAGTTCCCAGTATCCTTTGGGGCATGGATGCTCAGGCCCTATGGTGGCATTTTGACTGTCATTCTCAGGAGGTGAGCAGGCACCCCAGCCTGATGCTGGTGAGACTTGGGTCTCTGCCATTTCCTTGCCTTTGGTTTACTTAGCAAGCAGTGGAGAAGAAGCCAGCCCAGAGCCGGCGGTGGGCCTGAGATCATGTAAGCCCTCAGAAATGGTGGAGATCTCTGTGAGTGTGGTATGGGAGGCAGAGATGCCTGGGCAGCTAGGGGGAGGGGACAGACCTTTCATCCCAAATTATTTGTATCATGTTTAATCTATTATTAAGCACTTAACGCTTTCCGACTTCCCATAGGCTGAAATTACCATTGTAAATGATTCCTGAGATCAAAGCAGGCACGTACAGGCTGGGGCATGTGAAGGCCATGTCTTCATGAGTTTTGTCTGATCAAAAGGGGCCTTAAGCGTGCATGCTGGGAGGGAGAACACAGGACAGTACAGACGTCTGGTCGGAATCATCTGGGAGAGGAAACACAGTGATGTAGACCAGAACATGCAGAACCACAGAGCAGACAATTGGAGCCCTGACCACCAAGCGCTCCCTGCTGACTAACAGTGTACTCCAGCCAGGGCTTTGGCCAAGTAGGTGCCCTCTGTGAACTGGCACTGGATGCCTGGGACATATCCGCGCTTCCTCTCCCCGAGGGTCCACTGTAGAACGACACCATTGCAGGAAGTGGCCCCTCTAGAATACTTGGCCTCAAGAGAAGTCCCTCTGTCACTGGGAGTGTCAGCAAGGAAGGTATCTCGGGGCTCTGTTTGTCTTGTCTCTCCCCATTTCAATGGCCATCTGCTCCTACATACATCAGTGTATGTTGCATTCACCAGAGACCACGCCAGTGGGGCCCTCTGATCTCGTCCCTAAGTCTCCCAAACAGCTAACTTAATAGCCCTTATTGCTCGGTAAAGTTAGTGGCCTTGGGTGTTTCCATGCAGCGATGCATGGTTGATGAGTGAAGAAAGTTGGTTAGAGGACAACGCTAGAAGGTTTGGAGGAGCAGCCCAGAGAGAAGCCAGGATGTCCTTAAGAGGAGATAGGACGACTGCCCAGGCCTTCCGAAGTCCGGGATGCTGATGCAAACGTGGACTTTAAAGGCCACATTACTGATGTCATCAGGGGAAATAGGAACTCTGTTTATAACTGAAGATCTCTAGCTAGAGCATTACAGAGAACTCAGCAGAACCAGGCCTTTACAGAAGGCAGGCCTTTGAGGGGGATGTCTTCCAGGGCAGGGAGCTATCAGAACAACAAGGTGCCTGTCTGTCTTGCTGCAGCGTGAGCACTGCTGTCTGCTTTTAGTCCTCTTTACAGTGGGGTCCAGGAGCAGAAAAAAAATTGACCAGAAAGGATCAAAACACAGGTAAGGGAATGTACAAATGGACACACTTATTGAAGATCAATGCTAGTGCCAAGAAGCCACATGGGGTCTTGAGGTTGAGTGCGACGGTAGAAAGCTGGTGTTCTCCCCTCAGGCCCTTGAAACAGAACTCTTGAATGCTTCTACACGACAACGGGAAGGACACTCCACAGACAGACAGCTCAGGAGTCTTCAAGGCTAGCCCCACTCCCTTGGTCAGGGTTTAGAAGTCTAAAACTGCAAGTGTGTGGGGTTGGGCCCTGGATTCCATGTCCAGCACAGCATAGGGCCCTGGGTTCCATGCCCAGTGCAGCGTAGCCTGAGTATGGTGGAGCATGCCTGAGGTCCCAGTGCAGGGCCCTGGGTTCCATGTCCAGTGGAGTGTAGCCTAAGCATGGTAGAGCATGCCTGAGGTCCCAGTGCAGAGCCCTGGGTTCCATGTTCAGTGCAGTGTAGCCTAAGCATGGTGGTGCATGCGTGAGGTCCCAGCACAAGGAGATCCAGAGGTGTTGATGGCTATCTTCAGTGACACAGTAAATTGGAGTTAGCCTGGGCTACATGAGAAGCTGTCTCCAAACAAACAGAACATAAAATTGCTTATTTATAGACTTATTAGCAGCAGATTTCCCTCCCCCAAATCAGGCCCCTCCCTCCTGAAGCTCTCTATAGACAGAGTTGACAGCTCATACTACGACCTCATAGATCTCAAGAAGAGCTGAGAGCTCTTCCCTTACAACTACAGGCTCAGTCCTCCTAATGGCAGACCCAAGGATAACTCTTATCTAGTGCCTTCCTGCATGGCCAGACCTGGAGACTGGATCACATGACCCTACTGAAACAAAAGTATTCACAAGATAGTTCCTGTGTTCTTCATGACTGAAGGGACTGGATTTTTTCCTCCCCTTCAGGCCCCTGTCATGGCGGCCTGTGGTGTGAGACAGTTCCTAATGAGGGTTTTGAGAGGCTATGGATCCCGGTTTCTTCTGCACACCTCCTAGTACAACTTATATCTAACACAAAAGGGTTTCGAAAACCTGACCAGGACAGACCGACTTCAGAGTAGAGCCCCAGGAGGTCCTGTCTGGTGAGGACCACCCTGGGCTTCACGTCCCTACATTCAACCAATGAAGAGTGGTGCGGGAGAATTGTCTGTATTCTGTCAATCATGTTTTAAATAAACGCT
>LOJH01027128.1:0-18165 GCA_001685095.1 Ellobius talpinus
GAGCTCCCATTAGATCAGCCCCATCGTCTCAGTGGGTTGGCGCACCCCTCGCGCGGTCCTATCCCTGCTCAGTATTCTCGGAGTTGCGGCCGTAATCCCTGCCTGGCAGGTTCTTATTCTTTCAACTGACAGCTTGAGTTCCCTCTCTGAAGAAGGCTTCTAGCATCTTCTTTTTCTGAATCCAAGCCTGTTTACTTCCCTTCTCCTCTTTCTTACCCCACTCCTTTATACATACAGAAAGTTTACATGGACATGTTCTCCCATTCCTGGTGGTTCGACAGTAAGGACAACTGTTGAAAACAGACTTTCCACCACTGAAGCCTTAAATGGTAAAGAGATAAAAAAATAAATCAAGTGGTAAATCTATCTGCAGCTGTCATTTAACAATTCAGGAAGTCTCCCTCATTGATGAAATGAGGGAGAAAGGATCCCAAATGCTCTTCCTTTGGAGTCAGCATATTAATCTTATTGCTCAAGTCGGTGGGTTATTTAGAGAGCTCATACTTCCAGTAGCTTCTATAGTGCCAAGGTCATATACCCTGCTTCTGTATGGTACCGACAGTCTTGGTCAGAACCTGGGGGCTTCATAATGATGCTTTATACAGTTAATTAAATGAGCTTAGCTGTATCATACCATTTTCTCGAATCCAATTGCTTTGCAGACTCTTCTTGCTTTGAGATCTTCCTGCAGAAGTAATTTAGGGTTGGTGTCTATCCAAATCCTTCTGTGCAGTAGATGGTGTTGAAATGGAGCCAGGGATGTTGAAATGGAGCTGTGCCCAGAGAAAAAGATGGCAAAACATTGACCTCCCTCCTCAAAGGGCAAGAAAGTCAGGTTGTAAAGAGTCTTTCTTTGACTTCAGAAAATCACATACCACTAAAGCAGCCCATGTTCAGAATGGTGACTAGCCTATTTTGTATTCAGAGGGAAAGCAATTGCATGTAAAAGGAGAGGGCTTTCAGAAAATTAAACTTCTTGTCTTGGTTGGGATCGAAGATACAAAGCACATCTTGGCCACCGCAAGGAGAGCAATTAAAGCTCTCTCTGTCTAGAGAAGTAAAATCAAACTCCAAGGGAGTGTTGAGAGGCCTTTTCCTCATGAAATATGACAGTCTTCTGAAGCTGTTTCTGCTTCTGTTTACCTTTTCAATGAGGAAACTTATCTTCCTGACAAAAATTTTATTAACAGCAGCTATAACCATTTCCCCTCAGGCCACGTTGTAAGGGATTATTTGAGAGGACAACTCCCTGAAGAAAAGTGGTTTCCTTGGAATCCTCCTGCACACAGGAGAAAGAAGACTCTCCTTTATTTGTTGTCCTGTGGACATTTCGGTGACCTGGCCAGCTAGCCCAAGTGAGAACTCAGCAGAGCTATTTGGTGAGGCCTGACAAAGGCTTCAGATTGGCAGTATGTTTTGTTGCTGCTGTTTTTGTTTTCAGTTTAACTTAGCAGTAGGATCATGAGTGAGTGGTTATAGCTTATTTTTTTCTGCTTCTGCATTGGATAGCATTCGAGAGGTGACCTTTTATAGTCTGACGGAAATCTGAGAAACTGGATCAGTTGATATTTTGGAGTGTACCTTTTCCTTTGAACACTGGTGCCCATGGGTATTGGAACAAAAGTAGGTAGTATAGACATTCAATGATGGCGGTCACATCACACATCACCTGGTGAGACCTCCTGAATGCCCTCTGAAGATGTTCATGGGTGGGTGCTCCTGATTGTCCTTAGTGGTCAATTTCTCTCACTGTCTTGCGGATCTTTTCTTCTCTGTCACTGCCTACCGTGCCTTGGCATCTTCTTGTTATGATTTTATATTTCCCGAAGTAATTGTTCTTGGTATATTAAAGGCATGATTGGAACAATCTTATAATGATGGGGGAGATTATGAACAATTACATTTTACCATTTTAGCAGCTTATCTGGGAGCCCACATTCCTTCACTCTGCCTATAACAGTGCTTAATTGCATGTTAACTTTCACCTTCAGTTGAGAGGACAAATGCATGTACTTTACAAACTAAGGGTTTCCTGAGTATAGCTCCTTTCTACCAGTAATTCATTAATGACAAGTATGAAATCACTGTCTTTGTAATTCTCATTTTTTCTCACTTCTGCATTTACCTTTTTCTTATGCCATTTCCTTTCATTCTTGATGAGTTATTGCATTATTGATTGTGCTCAGCATTTGACAACAGAAGATATTGATTACCATGAAAAAGATGTAATAATATAAGCCTATAGATGCCTATACAATGCCAAATTCATGTGACAGCAATGATATTTTTCAAGTCTAGGATCCATTTTAGCTCTGCAAATCCTATATTGAAAGCAATCGATTTGATATAAAGTGAACTTAAAATCATAACTGATGTGGGATTCCCTTCTGTATGCTGTGAATACCATTGGTTAATAAAGACACTATCTTAGGCCTACACAGGACAGAATAGAGGTAGGCAGGGAAAACTAAACTGAATGCTGGGATAAAGAAGGCAGAGTCAATGAGACACCATGTAGCTGCTGCAAGAGACAGATGCCAGAACATTACCCAGTAAGCCACAGCCTCATGACAATACACAGATTAATGGAGATGGGTTAGTTTAAGATATGAGTTAGCTAGAAATATGCTTAAGCTATTGGCCAACAATATTGCAAATAATATGGTTTCTGTGTGGTTATTTCAGGGTCGAGCAGCTGGGAACAAACAAGTAGCCTCCTACAATATTTTAACTCCGCAAATCCTATGTTGAAAGCAATTGATTGTATATAAAATGAAATTGAAATCACAACTTACAAAACAGAGCTTCATGAACATTTTATCTGCTGATACGACAGATGAGAACAAGTAAATTTCCTTTGTCACATTTGCAGCTCACAAGTCACGTTTCAAAGAAAAAAAACGTGTTTATAGTTTCGTTTAGGGTTTGCCTTTGTTTTTTTTTCTCCAGATTACAAAGCAGACTCTTCAGTGAGGCGAGTCTTTTGACCATGGGCCTGAGGCTGACAGTAACAAGTGCCCTAGAGTGCAACTGAAATGGGAGAAGCAAAAGTCTGAGGTGGGAGGAGGTACTGATTGACAGCAGCGGTGTTGGGAGGCACCACATGTCTAAGCAACCCTACGTTTTTGCTCAGCACAAAGAATACTCTTCTCACTCACTTTTAAAGTGTTAGACTATTTTGAGAAGCTACTGGATGAAGTGAGAGAGGCAAGAATGAGGAGAGAAGAGAAAACTAGGTGCTCTGCCAACTAAAGGTGAAGCCCCAGATTCTTCCCCAAACTGTATCTTAATTTATGATAAAAAAAAAAGAAAAAACATATTTTACTTCTACTCACATGGGCTTATTTTCTGGAACAGTGTTTTATGCAAATGCTGAGAAATAAATGACCTCTTTAGCTAGAAACCACCAAGCATTTATTGTTTGCTGGTGAAAAGTCTTGACGTTGATGGGAAGGCGCTTTTCTTGCTTTGAAGCCAGATATGTTGTAATGACTCTGTAATACCCCTTTGTATGTATTTATTAACTCAGTTATATAAGTACTGAGCAATAACAACACATTATACAGAGGAATAATGAATGACACAAAGAACAGAATGTCTTAATATCTATATCACCAAAAAGGGAAGCCTTGCTTTTATTGGTTTGACACTTGCATTTCAGTCTTTTTTTTATTAGATAAGAAGGTTGTATACAAAAGGGGGGCTTTATAAATCCCGGTCAGTGTTTCAGGCACTGGTAGAACCTGCTCATAGCTCACCCTGCCTTGGTAAGTGTCCTATGTAGACATCAGCCACACATCTGTGGAGCACTCACCATGTACTCAAGTATTATAAAGACAAGAGGAAGAACATGTTGGAAATATTTAGTACTGAAGACAGAACCCAACACCTTATTTCTGACCTGCAAACATCTTACCACAGAGCCATGTATATCTCTAGCCCATTCACTTAGCTCTCAGAAGAGCCATCATCAGCTAATATTGTAAAGATACTTAGCCTTTGGGGTTTTAGACATGGCAGAGAGCCCAAGATAGGGTCTCATCACCCACATTGTTTAGCTCACAACTGTAGTCAGAGGCTGCTCATTCATTTCCCAGCTGTCCAGACCTGAATAATCACACAGAAACTATATTAATTACAACACTGTTGGGCCTATTAGCTCAGGCTTCTTATTAACATCTTACATCTTAAATTAAATCATTTCTATTCATCAGTATATCACAAGGAGGCTGTGGCCTACCTGTAAGGCTTCAGGGCATGTGTCTCCTTCAGCAACTACATGGTGTCTCCTCTGACTCTGCCTACTCTCTCTATATATATATCCCTTCCAGTCTGGCTATATTCTGCTCTGCCTTGGCCAAAGAAGCTTCTTTATTAACCAATAGCGATAAAACATATTCATAGCATACAAAGGGGAATCACACATCACAATAAACTTGTAACTCCACCTCTCAGGGATAACATCCTTTTGTGACTTCTGTAGGTAGGTGCATTTTACACACACACATGCACACACACACATACACACACTCACACAGGCACACACACAGACACACAGACACATGCACACACACAGAGACACACACAGACACACACAGGCACACACACATGCACACACACAGACACAAGCACACACACATGCACACACAAACACACACAGAGACACAAGCACACACACATGCACACACACACACACACGCACACAGGCACACATTGGTACAACTCCTTGAGCACATTGGAGATATGGTAAGAGCTGAGGACAGCAATAAACTTGACTGTGAAACCTGGCGCTGATACGCTCTTTCTTTACCTCGTCTCTTCATCTGAACAGTAGTGTCATCTGTGGTCTAGAGTTGTGAAGATCACACAGTGAACATATGAGCACTCCCCTGCCTGTGTGAGGATTCTCATGCATGAGCGTCCCCATTGCACATGGTGGGGATTCTCATGCATGAATGTCCCCATTGCACATGGTGGGGATTCTCATGCATGAGTATTCCCATTGCACATGGTGGGGATTCTCATGCATGAGTGTCCCCATTGCACATGGTGGGGATTCTCATACATGACTGTTCCCACTGCCTGTAGTGAGGATTCTCATGCATGAGTGTTCCCAGTGCCTGTGTGAGGATTTTCAAGCATTAGTGTTCTCACTGCACATGGTGGAGATTCTCATGCATGAGTGTTCCCACTGCACGTGGTGGAGATTCTCATGCATGAACATTCCCATTGCATGTGGTGGGGATTCTCATGCATGAGTGTTCCCATTGCACGTGGTGGAGATTCTCATACATGAGTGTTCCCATTGCCTATGGTGGAGATTCTCATGCATGAACATTCCCATTGTATGTGGTGGGGATTCTCATGCATGACTGTTCCCATTGCACGTGGTGGGGATTCTCATGCATGACTGTTCCCATTGCACATGGTGGAGATTCTCATACATGAGTGTTCCCATTGCCAATGGTGGGGATTCTCATACATGAGTATTCCCACTGCACATGGTAGGGATTCTCATGCATGCTCGTTCTTGAATTAACCTGGAATTTGACAGTAACTTTTTTTTTACTCAATCAAAATATTTATTTATATCCAAATGTGCTAATAATAAATAAAAAGGAAAACTGTAGAATATATTTTACATTTATATTTCTATGCAAATATACACAAATTATTTTGGTTTCATCTACTTTGCAAAAGTGAATAATACATTTTAATTAAGTTTTGCTAGAAGATAAAACTTCCTCTAAAAGTGAAAACACTATAGATGAGAAACTGTAAAGGAATAAATTTGTATTTATTGTTTAATTTGTATTTATTGTAAAATTCATTTTATGACTTTTAATAGTATATAGCAGATATACTTATAGGCATCAACTTTAATCATTTGGTCTTCAGACTCTGGTCTAGGGAATATATCTAAAGTAACTTGAATTGACATCTTCATATTTATAATAAGTTTGAATAAGAATTTTTGACTGATAGCTGGCAGGATAACATTTGGTGGGGATTTATAGTATTGCGTCTGACATATGTCAAAGTTCATTTTCTTTATTCATATCTCTTAATCTTTTGCTCATCGAAAGAGCTCTTCCAAGGTACATATGCTTTACTAATAGAAGAGCGATCTTTGCTGTGTGTCAGAGGGGTTGGGAATGCTGGCTAGGTACTCTGTTGACTTGGATGTTAGCATCACTTGACTTGAAAGTTCAATAGACAAGAAGAAAAGGTAGGAAGGAAATGTTGAATAAAACCAGTCTTATTTTCTAATGTGTATTCTTCCTTTGACAAATCGAGTTGACTGCTAAGGACTGCTGACTCTTGCCTGTCGTTAGCAAGCTTCTGTTTATCGGAGCCAGAGGCAGTTCACCTGCTCACTGCTTGTTTACCTCAATCTTTTCCAGAAGAGCCATAACTTCTGGCATCCCTTGGCCTTGCATTTGTACAGTTGTATTGCTATCCTTAAGAATGATGCTGGGATGGGGTTTTTCTTTGTGAGCTGTTTTACCTGTATACATTCGTCATTGGCTATATAAAGTTTAATTTTATTTATTTTTTTAAAATTAGCAAATTATAAAACACTCAGGTCATTGTGCGACAGGAAGGGCTTCAGAGACTTGTCTACATAGTAAGTGGGGTGTCTCCTCTCTTCTCTGCTTCTTCTCTATCCCTTCCGCTTCCTCCTCTTTCCCTTCTTCTTTCTCCTCCTACTCTTCTACTTCCTCTCCTCTTCCTCTTCTGCTTTCTCCCCCTTCTCTTCTACATTTGTTTCTTTACCTTTATCCTTCTTATGATTACTTCAAACTAAGAAACACCACTGTGCATGTCTGTTATTTTTTGACAGACATACATTATCTGGACTCAAATTACAGTACTTGTAAACGTTTTCTCTCATATAGTGAGAAAGTTTCGCCATGTGGACAGCTGTCTGATGATTGCAGATAGAGATCTGTATACCATTTGCTTTCACCCAACACTCTCACATTCATTCCTCCATCAGTCATCTGACCAATGCCATCAGATGCCTGGACCCTGACTTCTCTAAGTGCCTGGAATATATCGGTGAATGCCCCAGATAGGAAATCCTACTTACTTTTGTAAAGCAGGAATTCTGTAATAAATAAAAAATTTAAAAAACCTAATGAGTAGGACATGGAGAAATTTTATAGCGACATTGTAAAATTAAAGTATGTAGCTTGTTACCAAGTGCTGAAAGTAAGTGGAATTTGCTGAGAAGAACTGAGAAGCCATGTGGGGTAACATTAACTATGGTAGTCATAGTGTGCATTCTTGAGAAAATGGCTTGTGAATAGAGCCTGGAGGGGACAAGGGAGCGAGTCACATGACAGCGGGAGGAACAGTTCAGGTGGATAGGACAGTCTGTGCAAGGACCACGAGGTTAGAGTGCATCCTGGGAATATGGAAGAGTCTAGGAGGATGGTGTTGCTGGAGCAAAGAAACTGAGCACAAAATCAAGACAACAGGACACTGGGAGGTGCAGAGATGCACCATGAAACCTGTGTAGTGGCAGAGCTACATCTTTTATTAATCTTTACACTAGGAATGTTCTGTTTTAAAAATAACACATATTATAAAAACAAAAATATGGTCAATACCTATTAACATTTTGTGAGAAAAGTAATTTGATTATTTTACATTTTAAGAAAAGCCCCACATACACACTTATATAATTAATTTCCATCTATGATCAATTTTTGGCTTATAGTGTCATTTATGAAATGTAACATGGAAAAGATTTTTCGCTGTCTGACCTCTGGATACCTTTCTTCTTGTGCTGCATTCAGGGTGAATGAGGTGTCTACACTGGTCAGCCTATTGATCTCTTTCTCAGTATTCTCCAGGAGATAGTTGAAAAGCAACCGGATGACTTTGTGGAAAATCAGAGTGTGGTGAGCAATTTCATATCCTCCCCAAACTCCAGTTTGAACCTGAAAGAGGTGACTTCTTGCTCTAGCTCTCTGATTTCATTTTAATTTCAAAACTAATTTCACACTTTTATATGTTAAATTACTATAAGAGTTTTCAACTTTAAATCCAGGGTTATCTATTATCTCCCAGGCTAATTTCTTTTCTGATTAATTGTGAGTGTAGCAGACACCAGCCCAGAAATAGCAGAGGTCAGAGTGCTTATTAGATGAGATTCTGATGCAATGTATAATTCATGGAATGTATTTGCTCTTCTGTTCCATCATCCCTAATTGAGATGTGTGTGCCTTGCTGGAGGTTCTACTTTGCTAGAGGTGGTGAAATGTATCAGCTTCCGAGTGCTCTTATACTTTACAGAAAATAGTTTAGTTGTTTTGTGATTTGCTTTCTTTATAAATATTTACTTTTCAACATACCCACTTGATTTTGTGTCTCCAGGTTCTCTAATTGTTGCTTGCACTATGCCAAAGGAATTTTGAATAACAATTATAGTTGAAGTTAATCTATTGACTAGTAAAATATAAATTTGCTTTCTACATAATGGTCCTTTCAAAATCCAGTGTTGCATTATTTTGGGTTTCAAATGAATGAAAAATTTGCTGTCTTTGAATTGATCCACAAGATTTTCCCAGAGCTTGTGGCAGGAACCCAATTCAAATCATCCTGTTGAAAAAAGCATGGGAAAGGAGTGAGGTTGATTCAAACCCAGAAGATCTGGGGGGTTGAAACAGTACAACTTGGATTCTAGATGTCCAAATGTCTCTCTCACATAAATAACTTTTTATTTCAGCATCATTTTTTAGGCAATAAATGTCAGCAAATTGACCAACTGTCAGCCCCAGAGAACATGGACTTATAGCTAAGAATCTTGGAGAGGAGGCTGTGATGCTTTTCCCTGTAGTGTCCACAATTTCCTATGCTGGGCCATTCTTAGTCGTGATATGCACTTGAAGAATAATCCTCATGTAGACAGGTGAGAAAGGAACACCGGTGGAGTACCCAAATGAGGCAGGCAAAGTGAGATGGTATGAATCATGGATGTGAGGTTGCATCTCTCTGAGAGGCAAGAGCAACTGCCAAAAAGTCAGCCATTCCCGATGCCAGGTGACAGTTACATTTTATCAACAGAACTTCTTTCAAGGCGGCATAGTAAAGCTTCCTAGAACCACAGAGAGAGCTCAGCCACACCCGTAGTCAAGAAGCAGAACCTCTCAAAGGGCAATCGCCTCTGGTGATCATGAAGCCTACTTATCCATCCTAGGCACCTATAATGGAGGAAGAGTAGTAAAGTGTATTTTTGTTCAGTCAAGCAACATTCTTTGAAGTGTTAAAATAGAAGAATCAGGAACCTATTTGTATCTAAGAGAGTGAATTTTGGCTGTTCCATTAACCGTTAGACATGTCCCTTACTAGTATCGTGAGACTCCTTTAACCCCTTTGAAGGTGTTTGGTAAACTAAAAGTGTTTTAGTTACATTTGTTCCACAATAAAAAAGAGCATTAAGCTGTGTTCATTCTTTCTTGCTTTTTTAAGTAAAGTCTCCTTTCAAATAAAATTGTTTACTTTGAAAGACATGACAAAATTTGCTAAGCAAAGATATGCAGCTATACTCAAGGGCATCTCTGTAAATCTTGTGTGAAACACATCACTCAACTCTGCCTGAATCTTGCTATGCTGGACCACGTTAACAGCAATGTCAATCCTATATTTATGTATATGGAAATTATAGTTTTCCATTAGAATCAAGAATAAAATGATAAAAAGGGACAAGAAAGTATAACGAGGAAGACTCCCATGCGCATGAATAACACCAGATGAGGATTCCTTAGAACCTGCTGTTTTAGATCAGAAAACCTGAATGCTTTGGAGGGTGTCAAGAGCAGATTTCTTATCCTTTTGTCATTATTTAAATCTGAACATCTTCACTTGAATCAACTGGGTTGTCCTTTGCTGATTCTGAAGGTAATGGCTCCTCCCCTCCAGCTTTGATTGCCATTTTGGCTCTCCAGTTACCTTGCCTGCTGTGAGGTGTGTCCTCTCCAACCCACATTGCATTCAGGCTCACCATTCTGAAACATAAACCTTTACTTGCTAATTCTCAGTTTGGTAATCATCAGTGACATCCTCAGCTATTGGAAAGAATGTAGACCTTCCCTGGTGCTTTGCATTAGACCTTGACTATAGGCAGAAGCTCTTCTCCCTGAGTACAGCCATAAAAGTGGATTTCCTATATCTTAGTTTCTTCATTAGTAATGGAGAAATTGAAATAATTGAAAAATATCAGTTTTATAGACTTGTCTCATGAGAAATAAATGAAGAAAATGTCCATGTGTTACTCATCGTGGCATTAGGCCCAATGCTTCGAGGCTCCATCAAATGGCCAGTCTCCTAGACATCCCTTAGATCAAGCCCATGTTTTAGCCACAGCAAATGTCTTAGTTTCTGAAAAGCCTGTCCACATTCATCTGTTTCTCTCACTACAATAAAGAACTGAAAATTCATGGTTATATTTACTTGAGTTTAAAGTATTTACTGTGATGCCAATGGAGGACTTGTTTAGTGCAGACAACTGTACATGCTTCAAAGTAGCACTGGCTTCATGTACTTTCTTCAGTTCAGTCTCTCAGTGGGGCAGTGCAGAGGCTACATGGTATAGAGCATTTCACCACAGGGGCACAGGCAGCCATGTGCTGCTGAGGCTGTTATTTGGGCTGAGTTTGGTAGCTTCTTGAGAGGCTTAATACTTTTCTAACTAGGCAATTTTATCTAACCTCTCCAAACTAAATGCTTTAAAATAATTTTTGTGGAATTAAAACTTTATTTTGGCAATAATTTCCCCAGAAATGACCTTGACATGCTATTTTCTGCTTAAAGGTTTATGGCAAATGGGTATTAAGAAATCATAGATTGTGGGTTGTCTTCATAAGACCCTACTTTACACTGGAAAGAACAATACTAATTGTAGGTCTCTGTTGCTGGGGTGACCAGCTCTACCATCCCTGGGTGAATATCTTGTCCTCTCTTGATCAGTAATGGAAAGGTTAGTCAGTGGCCTGACCCTAATAAAACCACCAGGGGTTTTTCTTCTACAAAGAAATGTGTGGTTGCTTCTGGGAAGCTTTGAAGAACTCAGAAACAGTAAATATTTTGTAAGCTCCACAAGGCAGTTTTTTTTAAAATACAGATCAAATGGCTTCTTAGAAATGGCTTTTTGAAAGATGAAAATTTGGAAGGAATTATAGCTCACAACTCAGAGCTGAGATGATGAAGTTGCTCTGAGCATATTGCAGTGACTTGGTGTGGCACACTGCCTATAATTCACTGCACGATCGTGAACGAGTCATGTTCAAGACTCACTTGGCTCTTGGATGTGTATTAACTATTTCTCCAATATTATTTTACCTATTATGTAAATAATTAGGTTCCCTTTATCAACCTCACCCAATAAGTCAACATTTCATCCAATGACAGAAAAACACCCTTCTGATGTATTCTGATTGTATAGTATCAACTAAGCTCTTAAAATTAACTTTATTCAAGTGATATTGGATATATTCCATTAGTTAATTAAAATCAAATGTCCGAAAAACTGCTTTAAATGTTAGTTGAAGTTACTGTTACCGTTGATTAATTTGTTGCTGAAATACTTGTCTGGCTGCATTTAGCTTATTTACAACTTGGTGCGACCACAGTGCTTCAGATGTACCTGTAAAATGAATTATACAATTATTTTACATGAGTTCTATATTAGTTTGATAACAAAACTATAATACGTTCCAGCTTTCCAGTTACCTGATTTGGATCACAGAAAGAAATGTCACACCATCTTGTCATTTTTATTTTGTAAGGGAAATACTGAATGGAGGCTCTTTAAGGGGTGTTTCTTGGCATTCCTTGTGATGTATTTTGTAGAGCATATTATAGTGTCCTTATCCATGAGGTTTTATTTTTCCCATATGATAAGTGATCTTTGGGGGGGTAGAATTTATAATCGAGTCTTATGTTCAGGAACTGGGAAGCAAGTATGAGAAAAGGTCAAGGGTAACTTAATAGATTAATAAAATTAGCAGCTCAGAGATTAGAGCCAGGCATTCTGCATCTTAAGAATCAGTGTTCGCTATATTTTGTCTTTGAGATGGACTTTTTCCAGTCTCTCTCTACTCTGTGAGACAACCGGCAAGTTTGATTGTATGAGTGTAGGTAGTGCTCCCTAAAAGTTGCTGATGGCTGATCCTGCTTTATGCCTATGAACCTGAGTTTTGGTGATGCCCAAGAAATTTGCTGTCAGGATGCTTCAAGTGCTTAGGCAAAAACTAGCTAACTGGAGGGAAAGCTACGACAGGGGAAATTGGGTTTGGAGATGTACTCCTTGTAATTGATATATAGCCTGCTATGTGTGCCCATACTTGAACTTCTTTGGTGATCATGCTGCAATTTATAATATGTAAAGAAATTCATCTTTTTTTCTGTATGTAATTTAGTGATCCTTTTTGGTATATTCAAAAACTTTAAAAATCATCACCACCATCTAGTTCTAGAACACTTTAGTACCCCTATAGAAGCCTCTTGCCATTGGCAGTCAGTTTATACGTCTTTCTCCAGTCCTTAGTGATCATGGTCTATTTTCCCTTTGTATGGATATCTGTATTCTGAACATTAGATAGAAATGAGATTCTGCAGTATGCAGTCTTTGTGTCTGGATGCTTTGTTCAGATTGTTTTCAAGATTCATTCATGATATAACTCTGTGTTTAGACCCTGAATATCCCAGGATGAGCATTGGTATGTAGTAAATGCTCAAAAAATTTGAATGAATGTATCCTATAAGACTCATCTTCATACTGCCCTCCTGGAAGTCCAGAACTGAAGACTAAGCCTTACTCACACCGTTCTTCATGGGAGGCCATGACTCTCTGTATTCCCTTCTATTGTGCCTTTGTCCACTGAGTAAGCATGACACTGCCATTCCAATGCCTATTTCACATGATTAAAGCAGAGGGCACACTAGTCCAAGTGGTTTCTAGATTATCTGATTCCTATTCTAAGTGGTAATTCTTCCCATTAAGAGCTCCATTTGGCCTCTAAATAAATTTTTAACTGGCTATCTAGACAATAAAGATAAAAGTTGAAAGGGTAACTTCCGTGGCTGTATTGCTTTTTTTAAGACTCTTTGGTGATAAAGCAGAAGTTTGGGGGACAAAGGAGATCCGGTTCTCCAAGCCACATAGGTGCAGATGAGGTAGAGTAGGAGCAGAAGAGAGTACTGCTTGGCTCTCCCAGGATTCCTCTGCTGGGCAGTGTAGGGAAGAACAGCAGTTTTCTTTCTGGTAGGGATTAGGCAATGCTAATAACAGTTCAGAGCCTGGGTGTCTTTCAGCAGGGTGCTGTGGGTGTGGGTCATATGAGTCACTTCCTGTGAAGGCCCGTGGGGGTTGGAATGTGGTCATTCACAAACTGGCATGTGTAGACCTAAATGACCAGTTCCTTAGTAGTGCATTACCGCCTCCCATTCACTTTTCCAGTGTAGTTTGATGCATAAACTCAAACTAATGTGTTACAATCTAAATGTAATGCTGGATTTTAATTTTGGGGTACAATTTACTGCCTTTCCTTTGCCTCCCACAATTCATTCCTGTGAGGAAGGGCTTAATGGCAAGTCTCAAGACATTGCCTTCAACTTTCTCTCCCGAACTTGTGGGCCCTGGGGGGAACTGCTGTGCCTTCCTCTGGAGAAAAATACCACATAGGAGAATATTTGCCACTGTGGTAGATTGAAAAACTTTTCAATATTTCTTATCATGACTGCAGGGTCATAACAGCTTCTTAGTGGCTTGAGAATGTTTGCATAAATCAATGCCATTAATAACAGTCACTGAAGCTGATTCATATTTTGTTGGATAAATGACTATGTCATGATGGTAGGGTATAATATGCCTTTAGTAATTCCAACTTATTTAAATTTTGTGGCTGTAAATTTAAGCAGTTATGCTTACTCCATTTCCTAATTGGGGAATGATCTGTTAATTACAAAGCATGAATGAAAATGTTTAGATTTGTAATTAACATGACAGTACAAATATGATTCATGAATTTTTTTTCCAGATGAGATTTTAATTGTGGTTTCTAAAAGTCAAATATCTCTAATATATGCTACATTAATTAATTTAAAAGGGTAAGATATTATGTAGACAACTATAGCCTAAATATATTCTGCATGCCTGATGTTAGGACTAATGCAAATCAACAAAAGTAGAGCTGCCCTAACACGGGAAGCCTGAACAAATTGCTTGAAAGAGGAAGGGAAGTCAGAACATCTTTGGGATGCTAAAAAGTACAGTGTTTGCTGAGGCCACACACCAGGTGACCTCATTCAGCTTCCTTGTTCTGCAGAGCACAAGTTTGGCATCATTGGGTGTATAGCCCAGAACCTTCTACGTGATAAGCGGGGTCATGTGATGTAGGCCAGTTTAGGCCACTATCAACTTCGTTATATCATTCTGCTTGTTACAGAACAGCCCGTCAGTGCTTAGATCCAGAGAGGTTTAGACACTGTCAGGTTTGTTGTTTAAATTCTTAAATATATTGGCGTTCCAAACACTAGAGGTTTGAAGGAAAAAATGAAATATACTTCCTAAGGAAGAAGTGGACGCCAAAGTTTCCACTGGAAACTTAGACAGTCGCTTTCACTTATGTGGGAATGTATGCAGAGTTCCTTTTTTCAAAAGAATTTTACTTCATTATTTAAAATCATACATAAGAAAAACATAAAATTATAAAAGGTTTTCTAAATACGACAGCAACATGGCATTTTACAGGTTGAGGTAAACAAAAATAGTGGAAAATCTCAAAATTGTTAAGTTTGGTTTTACTTGAAGTAATGCACAAGTGTGATTAGTGTCTGTCTGTCTCTCGTGTGTGTGCTGCACCCATGTACCTGTTGGTCTGTGTATTCACCCCATGAATTCACATGCCTGCGGAGGCCAAAAGACATCATTAGACCCTGGATCTGGAGTTGGAGACACTTAGGAGTCACCTGATGTAGGTGCTGCACGCTGAACACAGTCCTCTGTGAGAGCAGCCAGTGCTCTTAACTGGTGAGCACCTGTCTGTCCTGACACAGGATTTCCTAATGATCTGGAGCTCACCGAGTAGGATAGGCTGTCTGGCCGGTAAGTCCCAGTATCCTCCCGACTCCACCTTCTCAGCACTGCTGTTGTAAATCGTGTCATAGAGACGAGCTCTTTAATGGACCTTCCAGGGATGGAGTCTAGGTACTCATGCTTCTAGAGCAAGCACTTCACTGATTGATCTATCTACCCAATTCTTACTCTTAGACTGTTGTTATCTCATGAATTATTTGTGTTTTATGACTTCTATTCTCTGAAATGTATTCATTGAAATCTATATAAAGTTTACTACTTTAAAGGAAAATGTGAATTTATGTTGTCACATTTTTCATGCCTTCCTTCCTTCCTTCCTTCCTTTCTTTCTTTCTTTTTTCTTTCTTTTTTCCTTTCTTCTCTCTCATCAGTCTAATTAGTTAACAAGTAAATTTGTGAACACTCTTTCTACATTTCTCTTATTAAAAGAGGAAATTTGCATATGTAATCAAAATGAACAAATTATTTTATTTTTCTTTACTCTTTGTAAAAAAATAGATTTTCAATAAATCTCCAATAATGGAGACAGCATGCTATTGGTACAATAGTAAACAAATACCTCCATGGAATGGAATAAAGAATGTAAACACACAAAAAATAGATTTTCATACAGTGTAATCCAATTATGGTTTTGTCTCCCCCAGCTTGTCTCAGATTCTCCCCACACCCCCAAATTTACATCCTTTATTGCTCTTTGTAATTAGGAAACAAACAGGCATCTAAAAAAGAAAAAGAAAAGAATAATAAAATGATATAAAATAAAAACAAATGAATAAGACTAAACGAACAAATGGAAAAATAAAGAGGCAAAGAAAGAACAAAAGTAACACAAATATATACAGAGACACAAATGTTGGCAAACACACAAACCCCATAAAATTAAAACATCAGAAACCATGATGTATAAGCAAAAGACATGTAGAAAAAAGAAAAGAAATGCCCAAACAAATCTTTATGAGACTTATAAACCTCCTGAAATACCATTGAATTCCTTTTGTTTTAGCCGTCTACTTCTGGAGTATAGGGTGTAGCCTTAATGGTTTGTGTAGGTTTGTATATCCTGAGAAGCACCTTTGGAGAAAACTAATTTTTCATTTGTAAATGGTTATCAGTTGGAGATGGTTTCTGGGTTGGGGGGCTGTATGTTTGTGTCCACTTCGACCATCAGTACTAGGGCCCCATCTGGATTAGACCAGTGCAGGCCTTGGCATACCTGCCATAATTTCTTAGAGTTCACACATGCAGTGGTCCTGCTGTGTTTAGAAAGCCTCGTTTCATCGGTGTCATCTATCCCCTCTGGCTCTTAAAATCTTTCCGTTTCCTCTTCCACAGGGATCCCTGAACCATGATGGAAGGGAATTAATGGAGACTTCCATTTAGAACTAAGTGTTCCAAAGTCTCTCCCGCTCTGTGCGTTGTCTGGCTGCGGATGTCTGTATCATTTCTTATCTCCCGCAGGAGGAAGCTTGGCTGCTGATGCCTAGGCAAGACCCTGATCTAGGAGTATAGCAGAATGTCCTTAGGAGACATTTCGTTGCTGTGTTCCTTTAGCAGAACAGTAGTATCTACTACTCCCCTAGGTTCCTGGCCTATCTAGCCTGTGTTTTGGCCATACGAGCGCTGTCAGGGATGGGTTCCATCTTGCGGAGTGACCCTTAAATCCAATCAGATATTACTTGGTCACTCCCATAAGCTTTGTGCCACTATTGCGCTAGGTCAAATGCGTGCCGGTCACCATTGTAAGTAACATGGTTTGTTGCTGAGTTTGTATTTACCTTTCTTGTTTGGTAGCAGGCAAAACCAAGACCCTGAATACTAGTAATTAGCAATCCAGTTTGTAGGGAGGCGCAAGTTCTACTATTTATTGTTCAGTGAGTTGTGTATACATTATCTTCCGCAATAGGGCCTTACCACCACTTATGGACGGCAACCTGTAGTATTCGAAGTAGCCTGGGTGGTTTTGTGCTTCCCCTGGGTCCCCTTTGGCTGACAACTTGATTAGATAGAACCCATTCCTTGATTGGGAGGCTTCAGATGGCCAAGAGGGTTATCCACCTGGGGCTTAGTCTCCTCTGTTACTTGACAATTCTATTTAGATCATCTTCATATATATATATATATGATTTAGGGAGTTTCTTTCTTATTATTTATATCCCTTTGATCTCTTTCAGTGGCTTTATAGTTCTAAATAAGACTTCAAGCACTATATTGATTAGGAATGGGAATAGTGGACAACCTTGTCCTGATTTTAGTGAAAATGCTTAGAATTTCTCTCCATTTAAGTTGATGTTGATTGTGTGATTGCTGCAAATTGCCTTTGTTATGTTGACATATGTCCCTTTTATGTTTATTCTTTCCAGAACTTTTATCATGAAGGGGTTTTATATTTTGCTAAAAGCCTTCACTGCATCTAATGAGATGATCAGGTAGCTTTTGTCTTTCAATATGTTTAATGGTTTTCAGCCCTCAGTTTGAATAGTTCTTGATGTCTATTCCTTTCAGGCATTGTATCTTCTTTATGTTCTAGAACTTTCAGGTTGCTCTTAAATTACTAATGTGAGATCTTTCCATTTTGTTTTTAAGATGTAGGCATTTAGTTTTATAAACTTGCTTCTTAGAACTTCCTTCATTGTGTACCATAAGTTTGGGTTTATTTTGTTTTCATTTTCATTCAATTATAAAGAGTTTTTAAACAACTCTGAGATTCCATCTTATACCTGTAAAAATGGCCAAAATCAAAAGCACTGATGACAACTTATGCTGGAGAGGCTGTGGGGTAAAGGGAACACTCCTGCATTTGCTAGTGGGAATGTAGGCTAGTACAGCTCCTTTGGATATCAGTATGGCAATTTCTCAGAAAATTAGAAAACAACTTTCCTCAAGGCCCAGCAATACCACTTTTGGGTATATACTCAAAGGATGCTCAATCGTACAACAAAGACATGTGCTCAACTATGTCCATAGCAGCATTGTTTGTCTTAGCCAGAACCTGGAAACAATCTAAAAGCCCCTCGACCAAAGAATGGATAAGGAAAATGTGGTACATTTACACAATGGAG